>PITA01001925.1:81257-117081 GCA_004023965.1 Spilogale gracilis | reverse complement strand
ATACCCATTGAGCCACACTCTGATTTTAACAAAGATCAGTTTTATGGTAGTACTTTATAATCATGAACTTAATTTTCAGAGAAATAAATAATTGGTAGGGGATGCAGAAGGATGTGAGCAGGATCTCAGATAACAGGGAGCAAGACATAGAGGAGCAAATGTGTGCAGTTAAAATAGCATTTTTGCCTTAAGGTGTGAAAATGGCCTAGAGTTGTAATACCATGAGGACCCACCAGATGGCAGTGTTACCTCCATAAAGTACAGGTCTGTTGAACAGATTGGTAGGTACTTGCTTTCAGTTGAAGTTGGGGAAAAAGACTGGATCATTGCAACTTAATTTCTCACTTTAAAAAAATAGATGCGCATTTCCAAGATTTGTAATACCCCGCATCTTATTCTTTAAGCCTTTTAAACTTTTTTAAATTTTACCTGGATGTGGGCTCTTAAGGTTTTTATGTTCCAGGGCACTGATTTGACTGTATCATCCCATGATTTCAAATAGTAGCTCACATGTACGTGGTGAGAAGCAGTACCATGTATGGAAGAGAGCCTGTGGATTTGCATTTGGGCACGCAATGGCTTCCTAGCAAGTAATGTGGAGAAGTCGTTTCATCATTCTGAACCTTAGTTGTCTCATCTGAAAGTGAGAAAACTTTGTAGGGTTAATGTGAAGGTGATATGAGATGGACACAGTTCCAACCTCAACAAATTGTCAGCGCCCTTCCTCATTCACAGTTTACAAAGTGCTTTGCTCTACATTTGAGCCTCATGCAACACTGTGAAGTGGGAATTATTATTATTCCCATTTTATAGATAGGACCACTGAAACCATTAAAGTGGTGTACTTAGGCAAGGTCAGGGAGCTAGCCAGTTGTGGGGTAGGTGTGGAATCCAACTTTTCCAGCGTCAGATGTCTAGCTCTTTCTACTGCACAAGGCTGCCTTACACTCAGCTTCACTGTCCCATCCCCCTCCTACCCCCCCACCCACTTCACACCTTACAGTTTTCTTTCTGTAGAAAACTGATTACACTGACTTCATTCCTGAGAGTGCCACAGTGCAGAAGAGGGGAAATACGGTCAGGTCAAGAGAGCACATTTAGGTGGCTACCTAGGCCTCTGTAAAGGAAATGCAGCTTGCACAAAGGAATGTGAGCAGAAGAGATGTGCTTCATTTGAGGGGCCTCTGCCTGTATTGCAGCATTGGTGGAAAGAATAGCTTTTTTCAGAGAAGTTGCTGCAAGTGGAAAAAAAGTTGAGTACTGGTTTCTCGGAAGCTATGAACCTTGACTTCCCAGTCTCCCCAGATTGGGTTTAAAACTATCATTTTGATTTTATTTTTTAAATTGTGCAATCTCTTTAATATTATTAATACTATGAATATTAATAGATACTCTAGTGTACTTAATTTAGTAAAAATTTGGAGAAATTATCTCTGTTTTTCTTCTTTAGAAGAAAGGACCCTCGAGAAATCTTTTGTGCTAACCAGTAAAACTAACTTCTGTCCAGTCAACAGTCAGATACTGACCTCCAGTGGCAAAGAGGAGAATTAATTTTATTAGCCAAGGTTTTCTTTTAGCATGATTGTACCACTACCTTCCTCTTCACATCCCACACATTCCTGATTTATGATGTTGGGAAGTCAGGTAGTGAGATGAATACATGCTTTTGCATAGAGGGCCCTGCCTTTGAATTATACTTTATTGGTAGCAGCTTGCCCAAAAGTGAGAGGCGGGCCCTGCTCCTATACATAAAGAGTAGCCAGTAACAGCGTGCTCCTCTTACTTTCTCTTTTTACCCACTCTGAAGTTAAACCCTAAAAAGAGAGTAGAAAAGAAAACCAAAATTATTTAATCTTATTCTATTCAAAGTTGTGAATCTGAATCAGTATAAGGCCATGATACCTAAGAAGATACGTTATTTTGGCTCATATTTTAAGGTTATAAAATATTGAGTGATACCTTTTAAACTTGTGTGTTTCAGGAGAAAAATATAGGCTCAGGAGTAGACAGTTTCTTCTAGTCATTTTTGCCTTCTAGATGTTGTGAATACATTTTGATAAAGCATCCAAGTCCTCAGGGACAATTATGTTTAGTATGCACCAGATTTTCTTTTTTTAAGATTTTATTTATTTATTTGATGAGAGAGAGGAGAGAGAGAGAGAGAGAGAAAGGGGGAACACAAGCAGGAGGAGTGAGAGAGGGAGAAGCAGGCTTCCCGCTGAGCAGGGAGCCTGATGTGCGGCTTGATTCCAGGACACCCGGGATCATGACCTGAGCTGACGGCAGATGTTTAAACCCCACTGAGCCTTCCAGGTGCCCCCATGAGCCAGATGTTAAAGTATGTTTTCAGATCTACTGCAGTACACCTTGTGAACATCTTGATAAGTGTTAGCATGTTTCTCACATGAATTTTTACGTTTGGAAATATATCAAATCACTGATGAAATTCAACTTCCACACAATGTTCCTTGGAAATATTGACTCCAGAAATGTTATCAAGGAGAATATAGTAGATTATATTTTTGATTTCCCAATGAATGTATTCTAATTTACTAGGTTAATTGTATTTTTTCCTAGTTAAACCTCTTCACTCAATCTAACTCAAGAGTTTTTGAATCACACAGTTTTAACAGCATTCTCAACCAGCCAACACGTTATCAGGTAAGCATTCAGTAGATGTATCTCTTTATCGGTATGTAATTCCGTGTGTGTGTGTGTGTGTGTGTGTGTGTAGAATTGTGTTCTGATGTATTACGAGGATAGAACAGTATAGAGAAAAAAATAGTATGTTAGTTGGACAGACTTTAGAAGTCAGAGTCCAGGTCCTCATTTTTGGGGTTGAGGAAAAAGAGTTCTTTGTGATATTAAAAGCAAAATGTTGCCACAGTTTCCAAAGAACACCTTCAAATACCTTGAGCTAGAGAAGCAGTGAGAGATATTGTATATTGGGAAAATAATGCTCTCTCGGTATGGAAACCTGATATACATCTCTAGGTAACCCATTTTTCCAATGGATTTTTAGGCTATGTTGTTTCATCAGTACTACTTTAGAATGTCTTTTGCATTTTGATATTAGATGTGACATTTGAACGCTAAATTCCAACTCAGAAGAAGTTGTAGCTTGTGACTTTCCACGTGATTGATCATTTTGATTATCAAATCTATAGGTTTCTGATGTGGACAAGATCACAAGAATGAGGATCTAGGAATTTATAATGGATGACGATGTCAATTAATGGGTACAGTTTTGTGCAGTTTTTTTGGAAGCAGCAAATTCTGCAAAATTGCTTGTCAAAGCCTTTTTAATGGTTACATTATATCCCATTATATTGTTATATTTAATATGTCAGTGTTCTATTAATGGGAATAGAGGATATGGCCAATATTTAGCTATTACAAGCAACACTGTTGTAAGTAACCTTGTGTATATGACATTTGAAATATGTGCAAATCTATGAAATTGTCTGGTATCTAGGCATTTTAATTTTTTAGTTATCAAACTGATTTTGATGGAGCTTGTGCCAATTTATATTTTGTGTTCTTATAATAAATGTATGAGAGAGCCCATTTCCACCTTAATGCACCAGCAGTGTCTTACCAGAGGCTTTTTATCTCTGCCAAATAGATGGGTGAATATGGTATCACGGTTTAGTTTCATTTGGCATCCTTTGTGATGAATGAACTTGACCATCTTTTTATCTTTAGTGTTCCATATGTTTGAGATCTTATGTATTTACTTTTCTTGATGGGCTTTTCTTTTTATAAATTAAGAGGAATTCTTTTAAGAATTATTTTAAGAAGATCAGCCCTTTTCCTGTGAGATAAGTTGAGAATTTTTTTTTCTGTTTGTTTTGTATATTTTGAATATTTTTTCCTGGAGCACCTGGGTGGCTCAGTTGGTTAAGCGGCTGCCTTCAGATCAGATCATGATCCCAGGGTTCTGGGATCAAGTCCCACATCAGGCTCCCTGCTCAGCGGGGAGTCTGCTTCTCCCTCTACCTGCTGCTCCCTCTGCTTGTGCTGTGTGTGTGTGTGTGTGTGTGTGTGTGTGTGTGTGTCAGATAAATAAATAAAATCTTTAAAAAATTTTTCCCCAACTTTCTGATTTTTGTATAGTCAGCTCCACAAACTTTTTATGGCTTTAGATTTTGTATCCTGTTTAGAAAGGTCTTCCCCCATGTAAGAATATTGAAGACATTTTTTACGCACATTTTCTTTAGTACTTTAATGGTTTCACATTTTATATGAAAATCTTTGACCCATGTAGAATATATTTTTATGCAAAGTGTGGGGTGGGGATCCAAATTTATTTATTTTTCCAGATGATTATATGGCTGGATATGTTGAATAATTATCTTTTTACTGGTTTTTTAAAAAGATTGTATCTATTTAATACAGAGAGAGAGAGAAAGAGAGAGAGAGAGAGAGAGTGAGCGCACAAGCAGAGGGAGTGGCAGGTGGAGGGAGAAGCAGACTCCCTGTTGAGCAAGGAGCTCGATGTTGGGACTTGATCCCAGGACTCTGGGATCATGACCTGAGCCAAAGGTAGATGCTTAACTGACCAAGCCACCCGTGCGTCCCTTTATTGATTTGAAATATCACCTTTATCACTTACTAAATTTCTTTATTTCCTTAGATTTATTTCTATTATTTTCATATGTGATAGAACTATATTATTTAATTGTTATAGTTTAGAACAAAAATCAAATTATATAGACATAGACCCACACATACACATGTCCTTACTTTAAGACCTATTTTACATAATATTATGCCATTCTTTCTTATTTATATTTTTATTTGAACTTTAGAGTCATCTTGTATAGTTTGAAAAATATTCTGGTGATATTTTTATTGTGATTGTATTAACTTAAGTAAAATTGACTTTATAATGTTCTGTCTTCTTTGTCAAGAACATGATACACCTTTCCATTTATTAGATCTTCATTTGTGTACTCAGTATCATAAAGTAGTCCTCATATCATTCATATTAATCGGATTAAGTTTGGTGTGAACCACACAAAACCACCAAAAACCACCCACTAAGTAGTTAAAAAAAATAGAAATTTATTTCTCTTACCAACTCCAGAAGTTAGGAGGTGGTCATTCCAGGGCTGGTATGGCACCTACCAATGTCAGGGACCACGGCTCTTGGATCATAAAAGTCTGTCATGACTGGCTTTCAGTCTAACATGCTCTCATGGCCCAAGAAAGCTATTGGAGCTCTGGCTCTTATGTATGCATTCCAGAGTACCTTTAGAAGGTGATAGGGAAGAAAGATAAGCCTCCTTTCTGTAAGGAACTTCTGCAAAGTTGCACAACTTACCTGCAACGGAGGCTAGGAAATGAAGTCATAATTCCTAGTGGATATTTGCCAAGCTAAAAAGCCTGGGAAGTGAATTGGCAGTCTCTGCTAACATGGAATATATTACTTGCCTCGGTGCTTTTCTTTATGTCTTTACACCTACTTCTATCTCTGTTACTTGATTTATAAATTGCAAGTTTTATCTTTTGATCTTCCAGCTCTAAAATACGAGGAAATCAGTGTGTTTATTTTATCTTCCATCATTTCCCCCCTTCCTCCAGCTTTTGTTGGCTAAATCATTAAAACTTGTTGGGGAGGAGGGGAAAAAACATTTTTCTCTACCCATGAGTTTCTATAGCTGCGGCCGGTCAATTAAACTGACAAAGACAGATTAATAGGAGGGAAAAAAATCATAGTTTATTTACACACACAAAGTGTACACACACAAGGGAACTCAGTGATTAGTAACTCAAGAGGGTAGTTAGAATTTGGAGCTTATATACCATCTTATCAAAGGGTAGTAAATTTGGGGATAAGTGACAAGACAAAGGAAAGGAGATTTGTGTTCCCAGGGGTAGTAAATTCCGGGAGGGTAATATTTGAGAAAACCAATGGAAGATTCTGGTTAATTTGTTAAGTTTGATGGTGCAGATACAGCTCAGTGCCAATTTTGTGTCTCCAGTGATGATGGTTGTTTTAATTCCTCCTGATATGGGACAAGAGAGAGGCAAGATCTTCGCAAAGGGAAGTTTATGCCTCGCTTTTAGGCAGATAGGAAAAGGGTAGTGAGCTCTTTCTGTGCTTTCTCCTTA
Source organism: Spilogale gracilis (assembly GCA_004023965.1). NCBI lineage: Eukaryota > Metazoa > Chordata > Mammalia > Carnivora > Mephitidae > Spilogale > Spilogale gracilis. Next base: position 110,964 of record PITA01001925.1, on the reverse strand, counting down.
ATTGATTTCAGCTCAAAATAATCCTCATGCCAAAGTATGGAATATTGGGGTGGCATGTTTAGATCCCTTCCACTACCTGGTCAGGATTATAACCCACATTTGTTTTCATTTTAGTTCCACAGAGTCAAAACGCACCACTGATCATTTTACCGTAATTTTTTCTTTGTGGGCTAAAGTTTGTCTTCCTTTACTTTCTTCAAAAAGAACTATGTTCTCTGAGTCATTTCACATTCTAAACTATTTTCTATATATTTAAATTGACTTGCTAGACAATTTTTTGCTATGACTTTACTTTCTTTTTTTTTTTAAGATTTTATTTATTTGACAGAGAGAAACACAGCCAGAGAGGGAACATAAGCAGGGGGAGTGAGAGAGGGAGAAGCAGGCTTCCCGTCGAGCAGGGAGCCCGATGCGGGGCTCGATCTCAGGTCTCCGGGATCATGACCTGAGCCGAAGGCAGTCGCTTAACCAACTGAGCCACCCAGGCGCCCCGACTTTACTTTCTTAATGTATTTGTAAACTGCTCCACTGCTCGTAGAATGAAATGCTGATATTGAAAATTCGAGGCTGGATTGCTTTTCTTATACTATTGACCTGATATTTTTATTTGAATGCCCAAATTTTGTTTATTTTTTAAATCCGATAACTTGCTGTTGTTTATCCTGTAGGTGAATCTGCATGAATTTTTTCTGGCACCAAGTATGACTCTTAAATCCATACGTTCAAGTCTTCATTTATTTCTGAATAATTTCCTTAAATTATATCTTGAAATATTTTTTCTATTCCTTTATTTGAGTTATCTTCTTTAAAGATACCAGTTAGATGCCTGCTGAATCTTCTTTGCCTGTCTCCATAGCTACCATTTCTACTCTCTTCCATTTGAATTTTTCATCCATTTCTCCTTTTTCTCATACTATATCTTCTTTGGGGTCTGTCTTCATATATGCTACCTCAAGTTTCCCTTTCATTTCTGTGATTATTTTATTTTCTTCTTCCTCCTTTTCTTGGGATTTCCAAGTTTATAGATCATTTTGGGGTTTTTGGCTCGCCTTATTTTCCTTGGCTTCTTTGTATTCTTATTTTAAAGGCATAATTGACTCATATATTTTTAAGTATGTTTAAATGATGGCATCATGTATTTCATCTTTTCTTTAATATTTTACTGGTAAACTTTCTTTATTTGTTGTTGGTTTTATTTTTTTTCCTTGGACTATGTTAATACAGACTTTGTGTAAATTCCTTACTGATTATCACTCAGTGGTTTGTTTTTTTAATATTTTATTTATTTGACAGAGAGAGATACAGTGAGAGAGGGAACACAAGCATGAGGGGTGAGAGAGGGAGAAGCAGGCAGGCTTCCTGCGGGGCAGGGAGCCCCATGTCGGGGCCCCGATCCCGGGACTCTGGGATCATGACCTGAGCCAAAGGCAGACACTTAACTGAGCCACCCAGGTGCCCCAATCACTTAGTTTTGAATGAAGTGAATTTTTTTTATTCTTTTTAAGATTTTTATTTATTTGTCAGAGAGATAGAGAGCACAAGCAGGCTGAGTGGCAGGCAGAGGCAGGAGGGGAAGCAGGCTCCCTGCCGAGCAAGGAGCCCAATGCGGGACTCGATCCCAGGACCCTGGGATTGTGACCTGAGCTGAAAGCAGCTGCTTAACCAACTGAGCCACCCAGGCATCCCATGAAGTGAGTTCTTGAACCAACTGCTTTCAGGAGGTTGGAGTGGTGTTGGAGAATTCCAGATCCTTATTCTCAGCTAATAGGACTTTTGTTTAGGGACAGGATTGTATATGTTTACTTTTTCTTCATGTTTCCCTATCAGAAAATAGCACCAAAGGACTAGTCAGACACTCCCTCTCAACCTCACTGAATACTTCTCGCAAATACGGCTTCCCTAGATAATTTCTCCTTCGCTCTTCTATTCTAAACTTCTGGAGATTTTGTATCAAAAAGTTAAGGGAAGTTCTCAGCCATGAATGTCTGCCCGTGGCATTTCCTTACATCCCCACTTCATCTTTTCATATAACGTTTCTAAAGAAGGGTGTGGATGCCTCTAAGTTTCATCAAAGGAGTTTGTGTTTCTGTTTCTTATTCTCCTTTTTGCTTTTGAATGATTTAGAAGTGGGGGAGATACCCAAGTCTGTTGTCAAATTCAAACTTCTTGTGGTCTGTAAATTGTTATGCTTCTATAAACTCCAAGAAAAAAAGTTTTGATCAGCTATCAAACTTCATATAAATGCCTTGATTATATTTAGATAAAATGTCTTTATTATTGACTCCACAAATAATAACAATTGGTTTAGTTGTTATGGATTTTTGTTTTACGCAGTGCGATTATATGATTTACCTAAAGAAATCTTAGATCCGAATCTGCTAAATGGAGATTTTTTTTTTCAAATTAACTTTTCAGGGTACACCAGTTCTAATGGTGCTACCACAGCTCAGAATATTTTTGGAATTTCTCTAAGGAATTACTTTTATAATAATTAGTTTATAAAACACACAAAAATGCTTTATTCTCATTACTAAATTCAGATAACTATTCACCTTATTAACCAGACTCAATGCCATATGACTTTACATTTTTTTCAAAAATAATCACATTCATTGGGCGCCTGGGTGGCTCAGTGGGTTAAAGCCTCTGCCTTCAGCTCAGGTCATGATCTCAGGGTCCTGGGATCTAGGCCTGCATCCGGCTCTCTGCTCAGCAGGGAGCCTGCTTCCTCCTCCCTCTGCCTGCCTTTCTGTCTACTTGTGATCTCTCTGTGTGTCAAATAAATAAATAAAATCTTTTAAAAAATAATAATCACATCCATCTTCAAAAAAACAAATGGCTATCCCCAGTTGCTTTTAGCACCCTATGTGTTTTAGATCTAAATGAGTATTTCCTTGCCAATTACTTCAAAAGCAGAGAGATTCAAATGTGCCTCAAAGTACACAACAGAGGAAGTTTCAAAAATACTTTGTTGGAAGTATTATTTATTTTAACACTATTTTTTAAAAGATTTTATGTATTTATTTGACAGAGAGAGAAATCACAAATAGGCAAAGAGGCAGGCAGAGAAAGAGGGCGAAGCAGGCTCCCTGCTGAGCAGAGAGTCTGATGTGGGCATCGATCTCAGGACCCTGAGATCATGACCTGAGCTGAAGGCAGAGGCTTAAACCCTCTAAGCCACCCAGGCGCCCCCTATATTAACACTATTAATAGTACACTGAGATCATCTTTGTTATTATGTGTGTAAAGATTTTTTTTTTACAGAACTAGGGATGATTTTTCTGAAAACATAAGGCCTTGGAGGGATGGCCTTAATTGAATTCTGCTTATGAACACCTGTGTTAGTTCAAGTTAAAGGTACATAGATATGCTAAGGTGACCTTAGGAAATGGGACATTTTTCTAAGGCTCTACAGAGGCAAGGCTAGAGGTTCTTGGGTCCTATTCTCTTTGGTGTCTCTGGTAACCAACTTCTTTGACTTGGGGACACCTTTGGCCCAGGTAGTCTCAGGCGGTCTTTGGCCCACATGGTTGTCCCTGGTCCAATCCATGAAGACTACCATAGGTAGCTTGGTTTTACTGGAAAGCACATGACCGTTTTTCTCTAACGGAGGCAATGTGAGACATTCACATTAAGCATCACTCACAATGAGCTCAAGGGCACATTCAAGACTCCCACTATTAGAAGTGATCCTTCATTATAAGGATATAAATATTCCATGCCTTCAAGGATCTATCTCTCACTGGAGTGGAAAGGTGGGGTTGAGGTGGGAAGGAAAGCAAGGGAAGAAAAAAGTAGATGAGCATTCACTCAACCCTGTGGTGTGGCTATCTAGTATAGGTAAAGCATAATAAATGGTATGAGAACCTAGGAAAACTCAGAGGAGGGGAATATTTGAAAACTACAAGTAGAAGAAGCAATTTTCTTCTCTGTTTCTCTAAAGAACAGAACTTGGACCAGTGATTAGAAGGTACAATGAAGCAGATTTGGTATAATACAAAAGAATTGTTTTTAAACTGCTACAGTTGTCTAAAAATAGATTAAATCTTCTGTCTGGAAAATGTAATAGGCTCTGAATCACAGATGTTTATCCAGAGGCTATGCAATGGTGCTGGGTCAGGCCGTCTCAAAATGAGTGGTACGAAAATATGAAAGACATGTGACTTCCAAGGTCCCTTCCCTCTCTAAAATTCTACTGTTTACTTCTGAGTTATTAATGCTTGTTTAAATCAGTCTTACCTTATAGTCATACTTTAAAGATTGCTAATATCCATATTATGGAACTACTGATAACAGTTAAATTTGGCTATTCTGTAGGATTAAATGAGAAAATGAATGTAAAATACTTGATAGAGTGCTTCACAATTGTCAGTTGAATTTGAATCAGTGAAAAAAAAGCAAGTGAGAAGAAAAACTTTGATGCCTTTTGGAAATGAAAAGCATACCTAAATATCCAACCCCCCACATTTCATTCCTTCTCCCAGTCTTAATGGAGAGTAGAAAAAGGAACTCAGATTTGTTTGCAAGAGATACTGTTTAAGGTAACTACTATCTAGGCTTTCCCAACCTGGGATAGAGAAAATCCATCTCCTATGCTACAAAAACCACAATGTCTACCTTAAAGAGTGACTCACAGGATCATATCAAGAAATTTGGATAGATTCTGGAGGTGTGTGGACTGTGGAAATTAATCTATAGACTTCTATTCCTTTTGTTTTCTATTCCATTAGTTAGTAACTCGACCAAGAAGGGAAAATGATGAAGCTGTTATTGGTCAATTTAGTTTTTGGTAATGGTTCTGATTAAGGAATCAGTTGAAAATTTAAAGATCATATTTATAATGGTAATTTTACATGTTACATATGTTTTATGATCCTTGCCTATATAACCATCATTATTAAGATTAATCAAGATTTGCTTTACAAATGCATATATGATAATGAACGCTCAATAGTTATAATTGAGCACCTACTGTGTGATTTACCTACACTCTCTCTTTTACAATGTATATTGTAACATTTTCATTATACAGTTTAAGTTACTATGGTAACTTAATCCACGGCTGATAAATAATGGAGTCATAACTAAATCCAGGCAATTTGCCCTTGCAGCCAACTTTTTAAAAACTGTTTACACAATACTGCCTCAGGTTCACCAGACAAGCTACCTAATAGAATTGAAATGGCTAACCTTTGCCCCCTTCTTTGAGTTGTACATAATTTTGAAATTCACATGAATTATCTTTCCAACATGAACTGAGGGATGGACTGTTGCCAGGTAGTGTCATGTGTGGGAAAACTGATTTCAATCCAACATCAGGTGTCTTCTTGCCTTGCAGAGAAGCTCAAATTTAGTATGGTGGTAGATATGAATATATTTAAACTGTATATATTAAGATGAAAGTTTTTTAAAAGTAAAAATTTTTGTGGGATATGTGGAAAACCTGAAACACTTAATTTTGAAGGGAAAAAATTTAAGCCTGTAACCATAATTCTCCTTATATGTTAAAAATGAATGTATTTACCTGTTTTTCCATTCAGTGAGGGAATGTAATCTGAGTGACTCTGTGCAGGTGTTTCTAGGAAATCTCTATTCTATTTGAATTTTTAAAATATTTTATTTTCCTACCAACTTCCTCTCTGCCAGTAAATGTAACTTTTCTTAGACTTTTTCTAAGCATAGTTTGGGATAATGTTAAATATTTTAGAGTATCATCCTAGAGCATGTGGGTAGCAATATCTTAGTCTTCAAATTTTATTTTTATAAGTCATACTAGCAAAAACAAACCTCTTCTAAGCAGAAATTCTGCTTTTACATGAATTTGATGGTTTAATCTGTACAACCTCTGAGTTTTTATTACCCCCATTTTTTATACAAATTGAGGGTTTATGCACCTTAAGTTCACTCAACTAATAAAGATCTGTTCAAAGTCAGAGATTTTTTTTACTCCAAATTCATTCTGCCTCATTTTAATTTTTAAGCAGTTTTATTTTTTGTAGAGGTAGAGTTTCTAAATAACACGCTTCTGAATGGTTCTAAACAAGACCCATATAAGCTTTGAATTGCTCTCAGTTTATGTATCAGCTAAAGTTTTTATAGCTTTGTTTGTAAAAATGAAAAATGTTTGTCTATTTATTATAATTGAAGAGCTGTTGCTGCTGGAGATGGAATGAATGCCCAGGCTGGTGAAGCGTATCAGTTTGTTAGGCGCCATGAGAAACCAACTCAGAAGAATATTTTAATAGTTTTTATTTTATTATATTTTACATTTTAATTATAAGCTATTTCAGACACCAAATGGCACCACAAATATTCTATTAGACATCTGTGCCACTACCATCTTGATTTAATAAGTGTTAATATTTTGCCATATTATTTTTGGACCTTTTTTGTAAGGATTTTTTGATACAACTAAATACCCCTACCCTATCCCATTAGCTCTCATCCCTCCCTGGGGATCTTTACTATCTTGAGGTTCAAGTGTGTTCTTCCCTTGTATGCTTCTATATATTTAATACTTATATAAGTACATTCATACCTTTATGTACTAGTTTTACATGTTTTTAAAAATATACATAAATGAATAATATACTACATATTCTGCACTTTTTCCACTTTATACTTTTGAGCATTACCTATATTGATAATGTATGTCTCGTTTTTCATTCTCACTGCTATAGTATAATATTCTATTGTAGGAATAAACCATTTTTGATTATTCATTCCTCTATTGATGAATATTTAGCTTATTTTCCTTCTCTGACTACTATAAATAATGCTGTAGTGTGCATCTTAGCAAATGTCTCCTTTTGCACATTTGTAAGTGTTTTCTGGATGACATCCCTGGGAGTGGTTATATCAGTCTATATTTCCAGCAGCCTGGTACAAGAGTTTTTCACTGTTCTCAGAAGCACTTGGTAGTAACATATTTTAAAACTTTTGCCTACTAAAAAACAAATGCCCTGTACCTCTTCAAAAATGCTGGTATCATGAAAGACAAAGGCCAAGAGACTGTTCCAGATGAAAGATAAATAACATCTGAAAGCAATATTGTTCCTCAGAAAAAAGAGACTAAATATGGACTATGCATCAAACAGTGCTTGATCCATGTTAATTTTTCTAAAGTTTGGTCATTGTGGCATGATTATATAAGATAATATCTTGTTCTTTGGAAATACAGAAGTATTTAGGGATAGAGGGACATAATGTCTGAAAATAATTTTCAAATGCCTTAGCAATATAATAATAATATAGACAGAGTGAGATAAAGCAAGGTAGTAACTTTCTCCCATTGGTGAATCTAGGTAAAAAGTATATGTGAATTCATTTTACTTTCAACTCTTTGGTGATATGAATTTTTTTCAGAAGAAAAAACATTTGCTAAACTCATAGGCATGAATGTATTCATTTTTTTAATTTATTCTTCTCTGATTACTAGTGAGATTGAGCATCATGTTGGTCATTCGGATTTCTTTTTTGTGTGTGTGAATTTAAATTCCTTTTCCTGATTCTACTTGACCATTTGTCTTTTCCTTATTGACTTCTCAAAATCCTGTAATATTCTTCATCCCAATTCTTTGTTGATGTGTTTCGCAAACAATTTCTCTTACTTTTTGGTTTGTCTTTTAACATTGGGTAATGGGTTCATTAAGGAGTCTCAGCCTATGAGTGTATAAAATAACTTTGTTTTCAATATTTTTCTGCCAACTGTCCTATTTTGGACTCTTCTTTTCCACTGTAGGATCCCTTTACAACATCTTGCCAAGACTCTGTAACTTCCTAGTGACTTGGTTATTAAAATCTAAAGCTCTTCTCCTCCTTCCTCCTAGCACAAGCTAAACATTTCCATGTCTCTAGTGGAGAAAGGCTGTGGTCTGCTTTGTACATACATCTGTCTGCTAACTCAAGGTGTCCTCTGCTATGTGGAGTCGGAAGGACAAGCCAAAGGGCAAGCATCTTGTTTGAGTGAACTGTGGGTGCAGCTTCCTCCTTGCTTGTCACTACTGCTCTAACACTGTCCAAGTTTTAACATCCTCACTCTGGCAGGCACCCATGTGCTGCCTCTGTAACTGGGTTGGGGACATGTTGAGAGGGTTTTGAAAACCCCATGTGGGCTACCTCCCCTTTGCACAGCTCCTGAAGCAGAAATCTAGCTCTGTTTTAAAGTTCACATCTAATTTTCACCTTTTCCATAGAGACAGCCCATCATCCCAACCGCATTCATAGAATAGGCTCCTCTTTCCCACTGATATGTATTACTGCCTTCCACCCAATGTAGTGGAAATTTCATCTGTTTGCCAAATAATGGGAGTACAGGTTGGCTCCATGGCTGTTCCATTATTAACTGAGTTCTTTTTTCTCCCTGACTTAATTGCCAGGAGCAGGTCAGCAAGTTGGCTGGGATCGATATTTAATTGGAAGCAGGATTCCAGGCCTTTGGTTTAAGCAACAGTAACCTTTATGAGTGATTGCTTTGGCTTCCCCCCCTCCTTTGGCTTCTGGGGAGTGGAGGTACACCATCTCCCTTCCACCCAGAGAGAGAATAATCTCTCTACCCCAAAAGCTTGTGATCCCTTCCATGTCTCACTCCTTTTCCTTATGTGGAGTGAGGAGGAAATTGGTGGTGAATATTGGTCTAATGAGTCTCGGTAAGCCTTGAGAGATGGCTGGCTCCAACTGTTAGTTACAACTTGGTCTCAGATCATGGAGTGCTTGCCACCTTTTCTCATCAGTTTTGGATTTATCAACAATTTAGGAACAAACAGAAAAATCCTGTTTGACATAAGGTTGCATTTCATTGGTATCCTTTCTTGTATAAAAGTTTTAAAATGTCTTAATATAGTCAGATTTATTAATCTTTTTCCATAAGTCTTATCCTTTAGCTTTTTCAAGAAGTATTTTCCTATTCCTTTCAAAATTTTCCTTTCACATTTATTGACTCTTGAAAAATTTGTTTTATATATGATATGAGGTAGAGATCTAATTTTAATTTTCCCATAAGGATAGTTCTTGTCTCAGTACTATTTGTTGAATAGTCTTTTCTTTTCCCAATGATCTGTATTACTACCTTTTGAATTACTTTTTTTTTTTGAAAAAAATTTACTGAAATTATCAGTTTCTTTGTATTTTCTTTCTGTAGGAATTACCTTTGCTGTCCCTTAAAGTTAATTAGATCCCTGACATGTCCACCCATCATAGTGAATTGTTTCAATGACATTTTATTAGATAGAGTAGGAGCTATGTTCACTGTTGCATCCTTAGCACTTAGTATCATACTTGGCACTAAGTTGGCTCTCAGTGAATATTTGGTGAATGAATGAACAAGTCCAGGCCAAGTCCGCCCATCAGTGAGTCTGCCCTGAAGTCTAGATTCCACAGAATTCAATGGGTTTTCTATTTTACTACTATTGGTAAAAAGGGTTTTTCCTTTCCAGTGGCATAGTCTCTCTCTTGATCTGTTATTCTTTGAGATAGACATTTGAATATTCCTAGATTCTCCCCTTCCTTGAGCTTGGCATCTAATGGGTCACTTAGCTTCATGATTTCTACTTTCTTAAAATTAAGGTATATTTTTTATTCTTACTATATATATTCATTTTAACTCAGACCTTTTCCCCTCCTTTCCTTTATATTTTGTAATTTGATATTTTATATATGTGCAAGAATGCGAGTAACACATAATAAATTATAGTTACATGTATGCCTATGGAAACCACCACTTGCCTGAGAATGGTGACATCATCTGCCCATTGCCTCTACTTATGTGCTCCTCCCTGGCCCACCCCTTGCCTCCACCTAAGAGGTAATTGCTGAGTTGAAGTTTGGGTTTCTCATCTTCTTGCCTTGATTTCCTTTTCAAATATAGACTTATTAACATATAAAAATATTCCTAACAATGCATTATGTAGATTTATGTACTGAATTTTGTAAGAATAGTTTCATACATTGTAAAGTCTGCAAACTGAATTTTTCATTCAACATTTATGCTTCTAAGATTCATCCATCCTGTTTTGTGTGACTATGGCTCATCATTATTTAATTTCATTAGTGAACACAATGAGATTACATTGTGTAACATACCATGGTTTCTGTATTCTCCTGTTGATCTTTGTTTGGATAGTTCCCAGTTTTGTATTCGCTACTTTGGACAAGATTGCTAAAAATTTGTTGTTTATATCTCTTGGTCCACATGTGTAAAGTTTTTCTACGCTCTGTATCATGGAGCGGACTTTCTGGGTTAAAGGATATGTCAGTGTTCAACTTTAAAAGATAATGCCAAATTGCTTTTCAAAGTGGTCTGTTTGTATTTGTGCTAGTAATGTGTAAAAGTCCCCATTGACTCATATTCTTTCCAACATTTGGCATTATAAGATTTATTAATTTTTCCCTTTTTAGATGTGAAGTTGTGTCTCCTTTTAATTGTAATTTGTATTTCCCCAAGAAAAGATTTTGAGGTTATTTTATATGCCTATTGACTATTCATGATTCCATTTCTGTGTAATGCCTGTCTGTCTTAGCCCTTTTTTCTATTGGCTTATTTGAGTTTTTCTCCTTGAATTAAAGTTCTTCATATATTTTAAATCCAAATTAAATTCCTTATCAGTTGTAAGTATTGCCAATATTTTCTTCCAGTTTGTAGCTTGCTCTCTTATTTTCTTATAGTATCTCTATAACCAGAAGTTTTAATGAAATTTTAATAGTAATAATGTTGAATTTATCAATCTTTTCTATTATAATTGGAATTTATTTTTCTTATTTAAAAAACATCCAGCTCTACACTGAATTTATAAATACATTATCCTATGCTTTCTTTTAAAGGATTTAAAAGCTTTATCTTTCACATTTAAGATGCATGTGGAATTAATTTTTGTTTGTATGGTATGAAGTAGGTTTCCGATTTTATTTTATTCTTTCCTTATGGATAAACAATTATCCTGTAAGGGTGTTTATTTAGATTGAATATATTTATAATATATATTGCTATGGGAAGAAAGCATAAAATATAACAACATATATGGTATTTTGAAAACATAAAATATATAGTATTTAGTGTACATACAAAATTTAAAGAGAAATACACCAAAATAACAACAATGATTATTTTTAGATAGTGGGACAATTGATGATCTTTGTTTATTTCTTCTTTTCTGTATTTTCCAACTTTTCTCTGTTGAGCGTATATTCGTATTTTTTAACAGTGAGAAATAAGGTAGTCTTTTTTTAAATGATAATGTGGTGTCAGTGCATCTTAAAGAGAAACCATGAGTTAATTGCTCCAACTTAATTTTTTTATAGCTTCTTCCATTCCTAGGGGTTGGGGAGAATGTTTGTAGATTATGCAGTAAGTCTTAATAGAAGGTGAAAAATGGTTGAGCTCTGAAATCTGGGTGAATCTTCTATAAATAGTTAGATAAAATTTTTCTCTCTCAAGCTGCATTTGCTTTACAGGTATGTAAGCTCTTTGGAGAATAGGATCCAGGTTACTTATGTGTATCATTGATGATATAATTACTTTTTGATCCACAGCAGATAATGAAAAGACTTATAAAACGATATGTTCTGAAAGCACAAGTGGACAAAGAAAACGATGAAGTTAATGAAGGTAAGCATTTCCAGCTGGAGAATCATCCTTTTGCAACTAACTTAATAACTTTGGGAAAATTGATATTGGATACTATAAAAATCCAATCTCTGATAAGAATTCCAAGGTTGATAGGAGAATCTGAGGTTACATTTTTAAAACTATCTTTTAAAAGAAAATATTGTTAAAAATGTCAATCAGAGATAGTTGATTTCTACTCAGAATGCCCTAACTGATTCTTAGAATGTAAAACCTGCAATCATTCTGGAGCCTTTAAATTCCTATTACATAAAATAGTCAGTAGTTTCAATTCAATTGCAGTGAGTTCATGTGATTGTTAACATTTTTGCAATGTTAACATTTTCCAATAAAACAGTTGGCTGGTTGGCTCAAATAGAACATACATTTTTTCAGAAAAATTTTTACTTTGTTGTACAGAAAGAAATCTGTAACCCTTTTTTCTCATCTGGTGTTTCACTTTTGTCTTTTAAACTTTTCTCCTTAGCTCCTTATTTAAAGGTACCTCTTTTTCCAAGCAAATCCTAGGCAGGGCATCTGTCTGTACTATAAAAATATTTCACCAAAGGCTAGGCCAAAGAACAAACCCAAACTTGGAAAGAAATCAATCTGGGAAAAGTAAGTTGCCTTAAAATTGGAAACTGTAGCTTCCAACAGCAATGAGATGCCACTAGATCTATCTATGCTGATAAGAGAGGAAAGGGCTAAACTGAATAAAACTGGTGATGGGCTTCATAGCCATTACCTGGTGGGGCAAGAAATCCCTTGAAAATCTGGGTCAGTCCACTGATACGTGTATGTAGAAAAAAAGTCTATGAATGTGTGATTGAAGACCAGCAAAAATCCAGTCATGATGCCCTAGAAACTGTCTTAGGGAGACAGAATGAAAAGGGGTTGTAGTTCAGAAAGCAGAAATCTGATCATTTGTACAGTAACCTCCTTGGTGGGTGGTGGTGGGGAGAAGAAAAACAAAGTGATCTGGGGGAACTGGATGGCTGACAGCATCAAAAACAAAGGAGCATCTTCCATGTCTTTCTCCAAAGAGAAAAATGAGTTAATGAGAATTCAGAGTTTTGAATAAAGTTCTAACAAAATTATCATTCAGTTTAACATCTTCGTTTAATAAATGAAGAAACCGAAGTCCAAGAGGTTGAGTAGTGTGTGCTTCCTGCATTTGCAGACTACATATCACACTTAATGAAGTTTCCCCGTATCTCAAAAACAAAGATGGCACTAGAGACGTGAAAGGGGATCTAGTGGGTTTATAGTCCACATGTGATATTGATATCCATTTCTTTCACCAAAGACCAGCCTCGAGATTTCAGATTAGATCATATTGCCAGATGGGAAAGGAAGAAGCATTTTTTTTTTTGTCTTAAAAAAGGAATCTGCAAATGTTTTATGTGTATTTTAGGGACCAGAATTCTTTAAGACAAGAAGTTTCAGGGGCACCTGGGTAGCTCAGTTGTTAAGCACCCGCCTTTGGCTAAGGTCGTGATCCCAGGGTCCTGGGATGGAGTCCCACATTGGACTCCCTGATCAGTGGGAAGCCTGCTTCTCCTTCTCCCACTGCCCCTGCTTGTGTTCCAGCTCCTGCTGTCTCTCTCTGTCAAATAAATAAATAAAATCTTTTAAAAATTTTAAGATAAAAAGTTTCTGACTTGTATATATATAAAAGAATGTAGGGGCTTCTGCCTTCATCTCAGGTCATGAACCTGGAGTGCCAGGATTGGGGATTGAGCCCTGCATGGGCTCCCTGCTCGGCGGGAAGCCTGCTTCTCCCTCTCTCACTCCCCCTGCTTGTGTTCCCTTTCTAGCTGTGTTTCTCTCTGTCAAATAAATAAATAAAATCTTTAAAAAAAATGTAGAAATTATACTTTTAAGCATCATAAAGGTACCAAGGAATATCACGAAAAGTATGTTTTACATGTGATTCTTTTACAGAAAGCTTTTGCGGGGGGGGGTGGTTGTGGGTAGGGAGGGGGAAAAAAATGAAACAAGATGGGACCAGGGAGGGAGACAAACCTTAAGAGACTCTTAATCTCAGGAAACAAACTGAGGGTTGCTAGGGGGTGGGGTGGGGGAGAGATAGGGTTGCTGAGTTGTGGAAAAAATTAAAAAATTTTTAAATTTTTAAAAATACCAATAATTTGAAGAATCATTTCTTAGATTCAGGATAAATTTCTGCCCCAAAGTTCACCTTTCAAGGTCAATGGCTTATCTACATTGCAGTCATTTGCAAGAGAATCCAGTTCTTAACTGCAAACTACATATGCTCAAAATACTGCCAAGCTGAATTATGGGAATAGTTGTGTTTTAAAAGCCAAAAGTCTCCTATGGAGACGCCTATGTGTACACACATTGCCAGTGGTAGCACATCTAAACTTAATTTCACCATTGCTTGTTACTTCCTTGTACACTCGTTTTCTATGTCCTACAAAGTATTCCTTGGCCCCAAGTTCACTACCATTGCCTTCTTTAATAATCATGCCTCCTTTTTTTTCCTTCCCTTCCCTTACTTCAAACCTGACTTAAAATTTACTTGTTCCATGTCAGTATTTGCCTGTTAAACAGACTGAATCACCTCTAGTAAAGTTTTGTTTTGCTAGGTGTGTCTACCATTCTAGCAAAAGGAGATGACCCATGTAGGTTTCAGCTCTTATGTCTGAGAGAACGAAAGGGACTCCCTGTAGGCAGAATGGGATACTCTGGCTGTAGATCAGGCAGCCGCAAAATCGCCCTGTGTTAAGGGGTGACTGAGCCACAGAAAAATACCTTAGCTGAGTTTTACTATTGAAAACATAGCTAGACTATTCTTACAACTTTTTCAAAGGTCAGTGTATTTTCTTTTTTTTTTTTTTGACTTTAAATTAATTTTATTTTTCAGTGTATTTTCAAAGACTAATACTTCTTAGGAGGCCTGGGTGGCTCAAGTTAAGTGTCTGCCTTTGGCTCAGGTCATGATTTCAGAGTCCTGGGATGGAGTCCCACATCTGGACTCCCTTGCTCAGAGAGGATCCTGCTTCTCCCTCTACCCGCAGCTCCCTCTGCTTGTGTTCTCTCTCTCTACCTCTGACAAATACATTAAAAAAAGAAATCTAAAAAAAATTAGACTAATATTTCTGAAATATCTTGAAGGAAAAATTTGATAAAACTATCTTGGACTTTATGAAGCAAATGTGTTCATATTATATGAATTTGCATCAGTTTCTCTATTTGTTCTTTTCTGAATCCAAAGAGAAAATTACCAATGATATGCTTTTTTTTTAATATAAACACTATAGGTGAATTAAAAGAAATCAAGCAAGATATCTCCAGCCTTCGCTACGAACTTTTGGAGGACAAAAGCCAAGCAACTGAGGAATTAGCCATTCTGATTCATAAACTCAGTGAGAAACTGAATCCTAGCATGCTGAGATGTGAATGATTCAGTAACCCGGAATAAAGGCTTTGACGATAGCACAAATGTGGGCAATAATATTTCTAAGTATGAAATACTTGAAAAACTAGGGTGTAAATTTTTAGTATTGACTACCTTTATCATGTGAATCTTAAAACTTAGGTCTTAATGATTTTACTGTTTTATCACATGAAAGTGGTCTTCATTTTAATTGTCTGCCTTGACATTATAAACAATGACATGCCATTGTATTTAAAGGCCCAGTATTATTACACTACTGACATTTTTGTCCACTTTAGAATAAACTCTATGTCTTTGCACTACCTATTTGCCTCGAAGAGACCATAATCTCCTTGGGAATAGGGACCATGACCATGTCTTAATCATCTTTGTGTCTCCAGCATCTAGTACAGTGCCTGGTACATAGTAGGTGCTCAATAAATGTTGAAACCAACTGAACAGAACTGCCAACAAAATACAAATAAAAATAAAAAGGCCATCACTATGTAGCATTCCTTCCCTTGTCCAAGTGCTAAGAGATTTTTTTTTTAATAGAAACTGAAGAAATTTTATAACTAGCTATGACTTGGTAAGATTTTCTTAGAATTTTTGGCATCACTCATAATCCTAGAACCTTTGAGCCCTGAATGAAGAATTTAACAATGAAATCAATTAATAGAAAATATAATTATATTACATATTTAAGTTTCATAGAATTGTTCAAAATGACACATTAAAGATTTTTCTAAAGTATAATACAGTTTGCTTTCTGTCTTAAATTTTCATTTGTTGTTTTTCAGTAATGTGAATTTATTTAGTGGGGCAGTGAGTTTTTTAAAGTTAGGGGCTATGCAGGGTTGCTATTTTGTGATAACCTAATTTCTGCCTCTGATGCTTTAATGCTAAAGAAGATATCAACAGCTGACTTCTATCTTGCCCATTAGCTTCATTCTGAGTTTTAGAGGGTATGTGT
This sequence comes from Spilogale gracilis, assembly GCA_004023965.1. Taxonomy (NCBI): domain Eukaryota; kingdom Metazoa; phylum Chordata; class Mammalia; order Carnivora; family Mephitidae; genus Spilogale; species Spilogale gracilis. Next base: position 94,992 of record PITA01001925.1, on the reverse strand, counting down.
ATGGGAAGAACCAAGAAAGAGCAATGGCTGTCTATCTGGAAACACATATTCAAGCATCACCAGGTATGTTTAATTTCCCTTCGAGGCATCTCTTGCTATCATTACTTAGTGACTAACATCCTTTTTCTTATCAAAGCAATTGTTACACTTTTAACACAAAATGGCTGGTGATGAACCTGTAATTGATTTATTCTATAACTGAGGTGAATACTGGTAATATCCACACCACCTCATGACTTTAATAAGAAAGGGGATATAGACCAGTAATATCCCTCATCTATTCACAGACCATCAAGCGCTCAAAATTATTTATATTTTTAACCAGCTGGGTTTTTAATCTTTTATAGAGTTGTGCTTATCATCTGGATTCTCTTCACTCTGTTTTTTGTCAGGTCCTACAGGAATATGATTTATGATCATAGCTCAAGGATAGTTTTATAGGTTCTAAAAACCAATTAAATACATGATACTTCAAAATCATTAACATCACACAGGAAGACTTTCTAGGCATGAGAACAAAAATGAACTTTAAATGGTAGTACATAAAGATCTTTAAAGACAATTTCTTAATTTCTACTTTTGGGGAGTTAAAACAATTAAGGTAAGAAAAGAACTTTATACAGTCTTGTTCCCACTATAGAATATTTCATTAATTTTTGTGCTATGCTAAGGGTATTTTGTCTGAAACATTTTTCAAACTTTATGTATTTTATGTCATACCTCAGAGCTGAATAGAATATTGATTTTTTCATTGCTACATGTTACTATAGTTTATAATAAAAAAATAAAGACATGTACTTTCTAAAATAGACAGTACTTTCCGTCTTCTAGTATTGTCTAGAAGTCCAAGAAAAGAAGGTTTTGCCTATAGTTATGGAAAAGCATATTTAGTAATATTCCTAATTAGGACTGGAAATATGTTGAATGAAAAAGTGTCAGATTCATCTGAGGACATCCAGCCTAGGATCCTTGGAGTCTTAACAGAAGATAAAACTCATGATATCTATACCCTGTGAGAAAATAAATCATTTTTTTTTAATGTCTATCACTCCCACAACTGTAGGGTTCTCAATGTAGATTGTTTTTCCTTTATTTACTATATTTACATAAAGCTGGTATATTTCTGTTATTTCATTTTTTTTTCCTTCTTCATAGTTTCTAGGTGGTAGCCAAGAAGGAAGATGTGATGCCAAGGTGTGCTGGATACTATTGATGCTATTGATGTCCTGCCCAGACCCTTTTTAATGGGCCAGTGCAGGCATCTCCCAGATTCTGTGAGTGTTGGCTCCTTAGCAATTCCCAACTATCCCCTTCCTCCGGGATTTTTCCTCTACTGAAAGGAAGCAGCCTTGCCCTGGATGTTATGCCTCCTCTTCCCCATGCCAATGACCAACTGACCGGGGTGGAGACAAAAAGTCTGGGCCCTTGTTTCAAGGCAGGACCAACTTTTTGTTGTAATTCATGCTCTAGAACTCTGGGAGGGATTAGGCTCAGCCAGACTCCAGTTGAGACCAAATCTGGGTTTAAGTTTTTTCTCTGTCTTACCCCATTTCCCTTTCTCCCTTGCTGCAGAGAACATTTCTTCAGTAAATCACCACATCCAAATCTTATTAGGCTTTGTCCCCAGTGAGCTCATCCTAAGACCTGGGTATTATTGTGGCAATATAGGGGGAAGGTAAGAATTATTCTAGGTGATTGCTGTCCAAATTAATACTTTCCTGAGTTTAATGATATAGCTCTGGGTCAGCAAGTCCTTGCCCCGCTCACCATTTTAACAGGCGCACTGGCTCAAAAGCAATGCTCAGAGAAGTCAGTGGGGCAACTTGGGGAAGGGAACATTTTAACAGGACTAAAAACAATTTGTTTAGCAAAAGACATTTAGGTATTTATGATTAATCAGAAAATTATCAAAGTCCTCTATCTCTTTTTCAACTTCCCTGCTGTTCTTAGTTTTTTCTTCAGATACGGATAAAGGAAAGAAGGCAACTTCAAATTGCTTCTTAGGCTTACTGTGTCAAATACAGAAACACAAAGTGTCAAAAATTTTGACACTTTGTGTTTCTGTATTAAGTTTACTGAAGACCCTTGACTTAGTGGCCTTAACAATATGTTGAGAAGCTTAGATTCATAGACTTGAAATAAAAAAAGGAACTAAGCAAAATAGTATCCAGTGTCTTCAGAGTTTTGTGCACTATAAAAACTTAAAAATGACATATTTTGTGATTATTAAAAGCAAATTTAGTACAACTTAGAATAACCCTTTTACCCAAACATGTCCAATATATTTCATTTACTGAATCATGTCCAATATATTTCAATTTTAAATGTGTTAAGCCAAATGAAAGAAACTTTTGTAAATGGGAAGGGAAAGTGTCTTATGGATGATGTCTAAAAAGAACTGAAGCCACATTGATTGTTAATTTCGTGCCCTGCTCAGTGAAACAGGGTGATGCTACAAGCAGGTTCTCAGTCTTTGGGTGTCACAGAGCTGTGACGGGGGGTTGATAATCATCATCCAAGGTGGTAATGATCTCTCTCCCCATGTTTCTTTCTTTAAATCAACCTTAGGGGCTGTTTTTTGTTTTTTGGGTTTTTGTTGTTTTTTTTTTTTTTTTTAGTAAGAGTTCGAGAGTTTCCGAATTGGTACCACGTGTGGATGGAGACCAATGTATATACTCATGAGTCAGTCATTCAGTCAGCTACCTCCACCTGTGTGATGGTTTTATCTTTAATGCAGTTTTAAATTGTTTGTATCTTAGTCATAGGTTGTTTAACTTATACTCATAAGAATTGCTTTAAGACCACAGCATAAGGTTTATAAGTTGCTGAAGTGTATGATACTTCTGTAAATTGTCTCAAGGTGATATTAATTACATCTGAGATACAATCATCTTCTGTTTTTTGTTTTTGGATTTTTTTAATGTAGCCCGCCAAATTGTCTCCAGTACCTTAAAATATGTTTGAAAAGAGAAATTATAGTGGTAATTCTGTCTAACTTGGCTTTTCATTTTTGTGAATAAAAACCATGCTAATTGTATAAGAGTTATTTAAAATTAGTATTTTGAAAACTTTGCCATTTAGAAACAAAACACAGTACTTAAAAAAAATCACTTGCCTTTTCTAGATGCAAAATGAAAGAATTCCAAGTATATTATGCAAGCTCTTTTTGTCTATTTTTGATGCTACATCATAGCCTCATTTCAATGTTTTAAAAAAATTTTGATCTTCAAAATAAACTTTTTTATTTTACACAATTAGCTTAAAGTAAAATAAACAATGGACATCACTTGTTAAATGGAAAATAAGTATTGCCAGTATGTGTTTTTATTACAAATATTGTAAAGTTGCATGAAGATGAATTTTATAATGCTTCCTTAAATAATATAGCAACCTAAAATAAACTGCCTTTTCTTTACAGTTACATTTCTACACAAACGTTCTCCTTCTGTACAAATTTAATTGCAAATTTTCACAATAAAAAATAAAATAATTATTAAAATTCCTAAAGGCTTAAAAGAATATATAGTACTATGAAAGTGGTTTGTGGATCCAAAAGGGAAAACACTGGGCTAATGATTTCTAAGATTTTTTTCCAGCCCTGGAATACTTATCGAATTTCCCAGAGTAATTTTCAGAAAGATAATTCCTGCCCACTTTATCAGGTTTTCAATCTTTTGATTTGTTTGTTATAATGCAAAAATAGCAATAACATCAGTATCATTTTCCTTAAGTTGTTAACATGCAATGCCAGCACTTGAGAAGGAAAACAAAATAGACAGTAGAAAGATTTGGTACCTACTATTTTGGATAACGCTTTATCAGAACATGGCAATCACAGAACAGAAGAATGCCCACTTTGGGAACTATAGAGTTAAACACAGCAGTCTTAGAATCTCTTAATTTTTAATTTTATTTTATAACAATTTCATTTTTAATTGCAAAATTTTATTAAAAATGCAAAAATATGGACACCTGGATGGTTCAGTTAAGTGTCTGCCTTCAGCCCAGGTCATGATTCCAGGGTCCTGGGATGGGGTCCCACATCCAGCTCCCTGCTCAGTGGAGAGTGTGTTTCTCCTTATGCCCCTCCCCGCTGCTCCAGCACTTGCTTTCTCTTTCTCATAATCTCTCTCTCTCAAATAAATAAATCTTTTTTAAAAATGCAAAAATCTTACAGAAAACACAAAACAAGATTATAATCCTTTAATCTACAACCAACTAAAATTTTTTGGATTTAATTCATAACAAATCCTTTCCTGTAATTGTAATCATAGTATATACACTATTTTATATTCTATTTCTGTAATCCTGAACATTTTCCACATTGCTATACAGCCTTCATTATTTTCACTTTCAGTGGTTGAATAGTCCATAAAGTGGATGCACCATTTCCTTTATATTGGACAGTTAGGTCCTTATTTTATTTTTTAAAATTTTTTTAAAGATTTTATTTATTTATTTGACAGAGAGAGAGAGATCACAAATAGGCAGAGAGGCAGGCAGAGAAAGAAGGGGAAGCAGGCTCCCCGCTGAGCAGAGAGCCCAATGTAGGATTCGATCCCAGGACGCTGAGATCATGACCTGAACTGAAGGCAGAGGCTTAACCCTCTGAGCCACCCAGGCGCCCCTAGGTCCTTATTTTAAATGGTCCCACAATTATGACTTCTTACTTTCTTTTGGTAGATTAAATATTCAAAATTGGGGTTATGGGTTAAAACTAAAATTACATATTTATAGGTTTGGATACATATTGCTACATTGGTTTTATTACCAGTTTAAAGCATCACAGTTGATGAGAACATGCTTTCTCTGCATCATACAGTGTTGTCACTTAAATCTTTTTCTAATCTGAAAGGCAAAATAAAAAAAGATATCTTGCTTTAATATTATTGATTAGAAATGAGGGTAATAGATTTCTATAAGTTTATTCTGTAGCCACTTTGTGAAATATCTGTTCATATTTTTACCTGTTTACTTATTAGAATCATAATATTTCCATTTTTAGCCATTTATATGATTTCCTCGATTTTTGTTTATATGTAAAAATTTTTGTTACATATTGAAATGTTTCATCTTTGTTTTTAATATGCTTTTTTCTTTGTGGTTTCTTGTATTCCTCTTAAGATCAGGCAATTTCCCTTCTGTTATGGGATGAATTATGTCCCACTTAAATTCATATGTGAAGTCCTAATCCCCAGTACCTCAGAATGTAACCAAATTTGGAAATAGGACCTCTAAAGAGGTAATTAAGTTAGATTGAGGTCATTAGGGTGGGCCTTAATCCAGTTTGACCAGTTTCCCTCTCAGAAGAGCTTAGGACACTTGGACTTGAAAAGTGGGAAGACCTCATGAAGACTCAAGGAAAAGATGGCCATCTACAAGCCAAGGTGAGATGCCTCAGAAGACTGGTTTGGTTTCCTCCTGACACTTTGATCTTGTACTCCTAGCCTGTAAGAACTGTGAGAAAATAAATTTCTGTTGTTTAAAGTCATCCAGTTTGTGGTACTTTGTTATGGGGGCCCTAGCTAAATAATATACCTTCCAATTCCCTAAATTCTACTAAATTCTATACATCTCTATGTTCTATCTCCTCTATGACTTTATTTTTCAAATTACATCTGAAATTTATCTGTATTTTTGTTTAGTCTAAATTGGTGTATTTTCCCCCAAATTGCTACACAGTTAACTCATCTTCAGGCATTGTTGTCTATTTTAATATGGAATTATTTTAGCTTCAGAATAAGAATTATCTGGAATATTCTGGTACCTAGTCAAAACCTTCTCAGATCCCTTACAGGAAATACTTTTTCTACCTAAGAAGCACCTCTTCCCGGAGTTTCAGTTCTTATTTCACAATCACTTGTAAACTCTCCACTAGTAGACCAAAGAAATCAGGAAAGGAGCTGTATCTTACTCATCTGTATGTAGTATTTCTATAAGCAGAGCTTCGTGTGCATTAAGGAAAGACTAACAAAAGAATCAGGGAATGTGAACTCTCAGTCAGACCTTGGGTCACTATGGGTCAGTGGTAGTCTGTAGGTCCCTGAGGCCTTTTCCGTGGCGGTGGTGGGGGTGTGTGTGTGTGTCTTTGATTTTAAAACTATTTTCATTACATTAAGATGTCATCTGCCTTTTCCACTGTGTTGACTTTGCAGGGATGAAACAAAAACAATGATCGTTAATACTGCTGGTATTTAAGCATGAATCAAAGCAATAGCTTCAAACTGTAGTAATAGTCACCACATTCCTCATGCCACATATTGGCAGGAAAAAAAATTCTATCTAAAACTGCCCTTTGAGAAGTAGTAAAAGTTGTTAATTTTAAGTGTCAACTCTTGAATATGTTTCTTTTTAAATATTCTGTGGGTGAAATGGGAAACATACATAGAGCATTTCTACTAAATACAGAAGGGTACTGTCTCAAGGAAAAGCATATGTGTGATTATTTGAGTTGCTAGCTGGAACATTTTTTTCTTTTTAAGACACAATTGACAAAAGTTATGATTATTCAGGCTTGGATATTTGGTATACACTGTCTTGTGAATTCATGACCAGAACCTATCATTTCAAGGGAAACAACTGGCATTTGTTATCAGTGCTTAAAAGCCAGCCTTTTAAACACAAATTAGAATATTGCAAAATTTGTATCCATGTCAGAGGTCGGTATCTTTTCAATACTTTGAAACTTCTCTGATGAAATCCATGGTGATATTAACATACAGGATTTCTTGGTGGTTGTGTAATGAAGACACATTCCACATTGCAATGAGCTTTTCAGAAACTACCATTTGTTGATTTTGGATCAGATTTTCTTCATATACTTAGAAAAAAAAACGCACCTATACCAACAGACTGAATGCAGTAGTAGGTTTGGGACTTGCTTGTCTACTATTCATGTGGACAATAAATAGATTTGCAAATAACATCAATCTTTTTACCTCTTTTTTTCTTCTTCGATAAGTTATCTTCATTAAAATCTTTAATAAGTTTTTAAAATAAATTTTAAAATTTCAGTTCTAATTTCTAACATGGTAAATATCAATAGATAACCCATATAAGCAAAAGGTCTTCGGGATCCTCCAAAATGGTTTGTAAGAGTTTTATAAAGAGGTCGTAAGGCTAAAAGTTTGATAATTACTGTGGTAACCTAACGCCTATAACTGTGGAATTTAAATCTTTGACGGACCCTTTCCAGTGTCAGTAAAATAACTCAGAATCTATTCAGTTCAGAAACCGGTTTCACGCGACCCGTCTACACCAAGCTCGAGACAATGGTGGGGGTGGAGCCAATGCTGCGTCTCCAGTCTCCGGGGAAACCACCTTTCTCCCGGCTCCTGGCTCGCTTCCTCCGTTCCTCTCTGCCTCTGATTGGAGGCAGATTAAGTCCGTGGGCAGTCCTTCAGAGAGGGGCGGGGCTTCCTTTGACTGGGGCCTTGTCCTCCCCGCGTGAACGCCTTGACGTCATGCGGACGCCACTGCCCTGACGCCCCGCTTTTGCATCCCCTACTAGGGTTACTGGGGTTGTTCTTTCCAGGGGACGCGAGCGGTGACCCCTCAGAGGCCTGGGATCTGGCAGTTACTCCTGTGTCGGACCGGCAACGCGTTGGTGTCACCATCATGGATCTAAATTTAAACCGAGCGGATTATTTACAGGTAAACCTAAGGGGATAAAGTGGGAGCCGCACGGGGTGAGCCTTGCTCCCCGAGAGGATTTTGTCTTTCCACTGACGTCTGTCGAGGTCACCCGGAGCGGGTGCGGCGGCGAAGGTGCTGCGGAGCTGGGTGCTGCGCAGCTGGGTTCTGCGCTCGCATAGTCCGGGTCACGGGCAACTCCTGCTTTTACTTAAGGGTCCGCCGGGACTTGGAAAGAAGCGGCGCAAGTTCCCGCTTTGCGGGCTTCTGTCTGGTCTAAAGATGCCTAGAAAGAACTGACGTGATCCCGGATAACTCCCCGGGGCCCTTCTCCCAGGTTGCAGTTACCTGTTGGCTTGGAACTCCCGAATCTCCATCTCTACCCAGCTCCTTCTCCCGCGCGCCAGGCACTTCTTACTGGGAGCTGGACCTTACCAGCCAGGACATCATAAAAACGACAATTACTTATTGTGCATGCATTTTATTCTAAGAGTTTAACATACCTTGCTCTTTAATCTTCCTCAAAATTCTCGAAGTACGTAATGTTACTGATGGGGGTCCAGGGACTCAGATAAAGCAGTCTGCTTAACAAAAAAAGAATGGCGTTCCTATATGAAACAAAGTCGCTGACACCATCCTGCCTCTCATTATTTAAGCTCTAGACATTCTGTCCCTCTTTTCCATCGCCTTTTTCAGTAACTTCATTTTGGTTAATGGTACAAAAGTTTGCCCATCAGTTTACCTGGAAGTTATGCTAGGTACTTTCCACCTTAATATCTTCCATATTGAACTGGTCACTACGTTTTGCTACTGCTTTTGCCTCCTGAATATCTCTTGACTCTGTCCCATTTTTGCCGTATCCATTCATGTTGTCATCTTCTTAATTGCGCTTCTAGCCTACAGCTTCACCTCATTCCAAGCCATCCTTCACATAACTTGTTAGAGCGATGTTTCACAAAAGTAAATCTAAACAGATTATTTTAAACTTTAATACTACTCCTTGGAATATGGAATAAAATTGTAGTTCTCCATTATCTGTAGAGCTTTTCCTGATCTGGGTTGTTTTTTTTTTTCCAACTTCTCCCTCATTGGCCCCATCCACCCTGCCTCCTATCCTAATATGTGGCACTATTGATACTTCTCTGCTGAACAGGCCTGTTTTCATCTTCCATACCTTTTGTAAAATAATCTTCATCATCAGATTGGATGTCATTGCCATCAGCATGTTTGGTATTCTAGCAAAAGTCTTCTGTGTTGTATTTTAAATAATTGTAATCTATTTCCAAAGATTTTCAATTACTTTACAAAAACTGACAACTGTATGTGTGGCTTTTTTGGTGAAATCTTCTAGATATATTTGTTTGTAAAGTATTTTGCCACTAGGGACACCTGGGTGGCTCAGTCGGTTAATTATCTGTCTTTGGCTCAGGCCATGATCCCAGGATCCTGGGATCCAATCCTACATCTGGCTCCTGGCTCAGTGGGGAGCTCACTTCTCCCTCTGCCTGCCACTCCCTCAGCTTGTGTGCACACTCACTCCCTCTCTCTCTCTGTCAAATAAATAAAATCTTTAAAAAAAAAAGTATTTTGCCACTAATATTTTGTTATTTTTGACTTGACAACTTTATAGCGTAAATTTTAGTATTTTGGGGTGTGCTATATTTTTACTTTTATGACGTATTTCATTAGAAAATAAGTTCATCACTGATCATAATTATTTCATATCACTAATTGCAATAAAAAATAAGTCTCACCTTGATCCGAATCAGCTGGTCCTTTTAATCTCTGATGTAATCATTTCAAGTTAGTGTATCAGAAAACATTCACTAGGTGACCGGTGTGTTTCCTTAGGTTGGCGTGACTTCTCAGAAGACTATGAAGCTACTTCCTGCCTCAAAACATAGAACTACACAAAAGGTATTGTAGAGATACTGGTTTCTATCTATCTCTTTAGCTCTGACAGAAAAGAGGTTTATATTTTTTTATTGGTAAGTTACCCTTTAATAAAATGTAAATAAATTTCTTTTAATTTGAACAGAGGTTAGAATACCAAGGGACATTTACGGACAGTAATTTTCTTGGATGTTATAATTTTTATGTACAATCTGTAATAGATAAACAAACTTGTTGAAAACATTCCATTTTCCTATTAATAAGGTACTCAGTGTATACTTGTATGTACCAGATTGTGTGTATGAAAAACAAACATAAAGCACAATAGGATACTGAGAAAATTCTTTTTAAACTTTATCATATTTTTAAGAATGAATTAAGTATTGAGGTACCTTGGTGGCTCAATCAGTTAAGTGTCCAGCTCTTAGTTTTGGCTCAGTCATGATCTCAGCCTGGCATCAAGCTCCATGTTTGCTACAGAATCTGCTTGTCTCTGTCCCTCTGCTTTCCCCTCCACCCCACTCCCTCTTTCTCATAGATAAAAATAAAATCTTAAAAAAAAGAGATGGGCACCTGGGTGGCTCAGTGGGTTAAAGTCTCTGCCTTCAGTTCAGGTCATGATCTCAGAGTCCTGAGATCAAGGCCCACATCGGCTCTCTGCTCAGCGGGGAGCCTGCTTCTTCCTCTCTCTCTGCCTGCCTCTCTGCCTTCCCCTTTGCCTACTTGTGCTCTCTCTGTCAAATTAAAAAAAAAAAAAAAAGAGAGAGTAATCAAGTATTTTGATGTTGAACCTTCTATTTATATAATATTAATTATTTTATAGAAATATTGATCCTATGATTTCTTTAAGCCAATTATAATTTCTTAGTAGACTAGTAGGATATTTTAATAGCTGTGAAATAAATACACTATCCTGATAATACCATTTGATTAAGATAAACGAACAGATTTCTGACAGTCATTTATTGTATACGGTCTACTAGATCGGAACTTTTCAAATTTTTTTTGGTCTCAGTACCCTTTTACACTCTGAAATTATGTAGGATCCCAAAAAACTTTTGTTTATTTGGGTTATATCTATGAATATTATCATATTAAGATTAAAACTGAGAAATGTCTAAAATATTATTTTATTTTTAAAATAATAAACTCATTACATTTACATAAATAAAATTTTAATGAAAAATAGCTATTTTCAAAAACAGAAAGAATTTAGTGAGAACAGTGGCATTGTATGACACTTTTGCAAATTGTTTAGTCTCGCATGGACAAAGACACCTGGCTTCTCATATCTGCTTTTTACAGCCCATTGTGATATATTGTTTTGGCTGATGTATACAAAGAAAATCCAGCTCATGCAGACACGCAGTTGAAAATAGCAGTTATTTAAAGAATTTTCTAGATAATTTTGGCTCTTCATACATGATATGACACATACACTTGACAAATAGTAGTTTCTTGAATATTAGTTGCATGGTGGAATATGAAACCATATTGATTAGCTTTTCATACTTTTCATACTTTGGTACATTAAAACCCATTTGTACTTTGAATGAATGAATCTTTTCGTTCACACATGGTTTTATAGCATCTTATAATGGCTATTTGAGATTATTAGTTCATTGAATTATAAAGATCTCCCAAAGGTTGAGTGTTCAAATGTTGATTGTTCCAAATGTTATTATAGAATACCAAACAAATCACATTTGTTGATATCACTATAGATTTCATCAGAAAAATTGTCAAACTTGGAATAGCTGTCCAGCTCCCAATGGCAGGTACAAGTCATTCAGAGAACTTATTTTCACTTGAAAGCTCAAATTTTATCACTGGGAGCAACACTCTCAATTATTTTCCTTTAAAATGACAAGCTCACTTCCTTCAATTTTATAAAAAGAAAAATGTCTACAAATACCGAAGTGTTAATAATAACTTGTTATTAACTGTTGTTAATAGTTGCCAGTTGTTCTTTCATTCTTAAAATTGTGTTTTGTGGGGCACCTAGTGGTATAGTCAGTTAAGTTCTGACTCTTTCAGCTCAGGTCTGATATCAGGTTATGAGATGGAGCCCATGTCCAACTCAGTGCTCAGGACTGAGTCTGCTTAGTGTCTTCCTCCTTCTTCCCACCCCCCACTGGTTCTCTCTCTGTATCTCTAAAACAAATCTTTACAAAAAATTGTGTTTCTTGAAAAAAACTGGGTATACCGTTCAGCTTGTGACTGAAACAATTACCTAAGTGCTTTTTGGTTTGCAGTCAAAGTGTTCTGCACATATTTTTTTTTTTTAAAGATCCATCCATTTTATTTTTTTCTCCTAAAGATTTTATTTATTTGAGAGTGATCACAAGTGGGATAAGGAGCAGAGGGAGAAGCAGACTCAAGTGGGGTGAGGGGAAGAAAGAGAGGGAGAAGCAGACTCTCCGCTGAGCAGGGAGCCCAATGTGGGGCTGGATTCTGGGACCCTGGGATCATGACCTGAGCTGAAGGCAGGTGCTTAACCAGCTGAGCCACCCAGGTACATTGACCATCCATCTATTTTAGAGAATGGGCTGTAGAGAGAATCTTAAGCAGACTCTACACTGAGTGCTAGCCCAATCCTGAGATCATCATCTGAGCCTAAGCTAAGAGTCCAACATTCAACCAACTGTACCACCCAGGTGCCCCAATTTCATGCGTATTTTCTACTTTCTCACACTAAATATTAAAAAGACATGACTCAAGGGCCAAAATTTAACAAGATTAATAATTTGTATTGCTTCATAAAGAACAGTCTTACATTACGTTGGATTTTTTTTCTTTATTCTTAAATGGTGATGAAGATCATGATAACCACTGGTGTGGTTTGTTGTCATTGTTTTGATTCTTAGCAGACATTAGCAATTTTATCCACCATTCCTTTCGTACCATCATTGTAAATATCAACCTAGTGAAAAAGGAAAATAAAGACTTACTGAGAAAAATAGTTTTCACTTGGCAGATTCCCTAAAAAGTTCTTGTTGATGACCCCAGAAGTCTTGGGAATCCCTGTAATTGATTATTGTTTTTACAAATTATTGGAGTAATGTAGTGTTAAAAAACTCAAAACCTTGGGTGCCTGGGATTGAGCCCCACATTGGGCTCCCTGCTCAGCAGGAAGCCTGGTTCTCCCACTCCCCCTGCTTGTGTTCCCTTTCTCGCTGTCTCTTGCTCTGCCAAATAAATAAGTAAAATTAAAAAACAAAACAAAACAAAAAACCTCAAAACCTTAACTGTTCTTTTGTATTTTTTCATTTGAATAGAAAACTGTCAATACCAAAGTTCTATAAATCTCAAAAAAATGTGGGCATAATTATTTGTGAATGTTCATTGTTATGAGGAGGAAGTCCATAGCTTTCATCAAATGCACAAAAGGGTTTGGATCCCCCTACCCCAAAGTTAAGAACCAGGGGCCTTGGGTGCCCAGATGGCTCAGTTAATTAAGTGTCTGCCTTCAGTTCAGGTTGTGCTCCCAGGGTCCTGGGGTCAAGTCCCACATTGGGCTCCCTGCTCTGCGGGGAGCCTACTTCTCCCTCTGCCTCTCTCTCTGTCTCCCATGAATGAATAAATAAAATCTTAAAAAAAAAAAAAAAGAAAGAAAAAATCACGAGCTTAAGAATGTGCTCTGCAACAAGTTTTTGACATTTGAGACTTGTTTTATTTATGTCCTCAGACGTGGTCAATTTTGTAATGTTTCTTTGTGCTTGAAAAGAACATTTATAATAATTCTTAGGATGAATGATTACTTATTTATGCATGTTTGCACACATACCCCCTACATATATGTACATGCATGTATACATATGTACATAGGTATTAGATCAAAGATAATTGTTTTCTAATCTATATCCTTACCTTTTGTCTGCTTGAGTATCAATTCCTGAGAAAGAAGTGTTGACTAAGGCGAGCTCAGGGAGGACAGAACCTCCCGTGGAGCAGAAGGGCAAAAGCTCGCTTGATCTTGATTTTCAGTACAAATACAGACCGTGAAAGCGGGGCCTCATGATCCTTCTGACCTTTTGGGTTTTAAGCGGGAGGTGTCAGAAAAGTTACCACAGGGATAACTGGCTTGTGGCAGCCAAGCGTTTATAGTGACATTGCTTTTTGATCCTTTGATGTCGGCTCTTCCTATTAAAGAAAGAAAGAAAGAAAGGGAGGGAGGGAAGGAAGGAAGGAAGGAAGGAAGGAAGGAAGG
>PITA01001925.1:21985-81157 GCA_004023965.1 Spilogale gracilis | reverse complement strand
GTTAATCTTCTTATGCTCCAGTTGAGAAAAAAATTACCTCCCTGCCATTTCTGTCTCTGTTCTCTTGTTCTGTTTACATTGTAGGAACAAAATATGTGGCCAACTACTTGCATAATGACTCTCCATACCTCCTCTGTCCTTTTCTTGTAATTTCTTGGAGTATTTTGTAATTTCTGGGAGTACTTTCCTAGATTTTCTGATCTCTACATATGAAAATCATATTTTATATATTGAAAATCTTGTTTCCCCCATATAAGTTAGTAGGGCATAATCATAGTAATTTTAGATTCTCTTCAATCTATTGTAGGTGGTTATTGGAGATCATGATGGGGTAGTTATGTGCTTTGGCATGAAAAAAGGAGAAGCAGTGGTATGTATAACTTTTTTTTTTGGAGAAAAACAGATTTTCTAAAAGGGAGACACACTACTTATTGAATACTCTTTGGTTAAAATTGTCCTAAAAGCAATGAAAAATGTGTTGTGAGGGAAGTAGTTACATGGAGTATGAGGCTACAGGCAACATAAGAATCATGTGCTAGCTAGCTGTAGGACAGATTACTTTAAACATCAGGGTTTAAAACAACGCACATTTATTATCTCACAGTTTCTGAGGGTCACGAGTCTGAGCTCAGTGTCTCACGTGACTCTAGTTCCAGGCTGTATTCCTTTCTGGAGCTGTGGTCCTATTCCAAGCTCACATGAAAGGATTCAGATTCTTGCTGTTGTGGGACTGAGGTGCCCACTTCATTGCTGTCTGTACACCAGGGACTGCTGTCGTCATCTTGAGGTCCCACAGTTTGATTTGTGGTCCTTTCACAAGGCCGATGTGGTCCTTGTTCAGGCCAGCAGGAGAATCTGTCCAGCTAGCTAAGGTGGAGTCTTATGTAACATGGAAGTGATCATCCCATCATCTTTGCCACTGAATGTCAACTAATCAAGGATGTGATTGGTACATCATTATAATCACAAATCATAGTTTACAAGCAATGGATCTGAGCTGTAAAGACTTACATTCATTATATGTTACAAAGAATTTATAAAAAGGTGAATAGGTAAAAACTGTCAGAAGCCCACTGTTTCCATTATTCATACATCCTCCCAGATACTTTAGTCTCTGTATAAAGTTACTGGAGGGAAGGGAAAGAAGCTGGTGCCAATAACAAAATGGAAAATAACCAGGAAAAAATTAATGATATAAATGTTGTATTCAATTAGATATTAAGTTATACATTTGTGTTTTCAGTAAATTCTACAGCCTTTTATTAATAGTACTAAATTCATAAAAATTATAAAGGAAACAGGAGACATTAGTTTTAAAGATAATTAAAATGCAAAAACATGTCCATTGGAGCCAGTAAGGGATTCTGGTTAAAATGCAGGTTTTCATTCAGTAGAGTTGGGGTTGGGCCTGTGATTCTGCATTTTTTTTTGATTCTGCATTTTTAATAAGGTTAATCATACTGATGCTACTGCTTAATGAACTATGCTTTGAGAGGCATGCAGAAGTTTAGATTTTAATGAAGTGGCTGAATGAAATATGTGTGGCAAAAAATATTCCAAATTTGGAAGATATTTAACCAAAAACCTTGAAGAATCACTAAAGTAAATACATTCATATCTAAAGATGTTTCTGTAGTGGAATTATAATATTTTATGTGTTTGAAATCATAGCAGTTTTTTTCAGTAAAGGAAAATGTTTACAGTAAATTTGCATACTTAATTTTTTTCCCCAATGATTTTTGTAGGCAGTGTTCAAGACTTTACCAGGGCAGAAGATTGCAAGATTGGAGCTTGGAGGGGTTCTTAACACACCCCAGGAGAAAATTTTTATTGCTGCAGGATCTGAGATTAGAGGCTTCACAAAGAGAGGAAAACAGTTCCTCTCTTTTGAAACCAACCTCACTGAAAGCATTAAAGCTATGTATGTTTATCCCTTTTTAATTTTTACATATCTATTTTTAATATTTTGGATAGGTGACAAACATCAGATTGAGTGTCATATCTTAATAGGTTTCCTGGGAAATAAAATTGACTAAAGGTAGTTTATTAGTCAGAAATTAATTAACATAGAATCAGTATAAAATCAGTTGGTTGTCAAAATGTTTTCTTTTTAAGACCCTTATAGTATTTATACATTCATTTTTTTTTTACTAAATGGTTTAGTTGATTCATGGTCAAGGTATAAAAGAAAAAAGTGAAAGAGCCTAGAGATATTTAGGTTTCTGTTCCTTTGCTGTCTCTGGGCATTTTGGTTGTGAGGTAGCATCATTTGTTAAAAAGCTGGCTGTCAAAGTTGGTAACTACCAATAGGCTATAATTTCAGGTACAAGTAAGAACCTGAGAAAAAAAATAACTCCCTTAATGGCCTCCTGATTTGTGAGATTTTGCAAGTAAAATTTTAGTTTTTTGAATCATGGGGAACTAGAAAGAGTTTTAAAGTTTATCTAATCCACTATACTGAAACTCACTACTTAGAAGAATACTTTGGAAGCCCAAAGGAGTAGATTTCTTGTCCTACTCATATCTGCAGAATTAGAATTATTAGGAGTGGGTGAAAAGAAGAGTGTTGACAACAACAACCAAGTTGTAGACCTTGGTTTGAAAACTACCAGTTCAGTCCAGAGTTCTGTGTGGTGCATAGCTGTCCTACATAATTCTGTATAATGCACATTACATGTCCTGATGTCTAGGCTGGAAAACTTTGCTTTGGTGACATTAGATAAAAATTAAACCATGGCAAGTGGGAGTGAGTTCAGTGGTTTTACAAGAATGTAATATTATTCATTTGACACAGAGAGAGATCACAAATAGGCAAGGAGGCAGGCAGAGAAAGAGGGGGAAGCAGGCTTCTCACTGAGCAGAGAGCCTGATGTGGGTCTCCATCCCAGGACCTGGAGATCACGACCTGAGCCGAAGGCAGAGTCTTAACCCTCTGGGCCACCCAGGTGTCCCAAGAATGTAATATTTTTGAAATGGTCAATGACCATTGTGAAATACTAAAATCAAAGTAATAAATTAATAATTTGCATAACTCCACATTCAGAAAGGTATGTAGACAGGTTTGAGGAAGACCAGGAGTTTCTCAGCCAATAGTCTCTTTTGTTAGTTTCTTAAATTTTTTTTAAAATTGTATTTATTTATTTGACAGAGAGAGATCACAATTAGGCAGAGAGGCAAGCAGAGAGAGAAGAGGAAGCAGGCTTCCTGCTGAGCAGAGGGCCCGATGCGGGCCTCGATCCCAGGAACCTGAGATCATGACCTGAGCCGAAGGCAGAGGCTTTAACCCACTGAGCCACCCAGGCGCCCAGTTTCTTAAATGTTTTTACTGGAGTGGCAGAGGTGGGATGGAGAGGATCTTTTTCCAATATTTTTAAAATTTTTTGTCTGAATCCCCAAATTTATAAGCGTACACAGGAAAGCAAGGTTATAACTTTAAAATATTCATAAGAAACTGAACACTTACAAAGTTGATTACCACTCACGCATCCTTCCCTGCTTAATACTTCCATCTGTCCCCACTCTTGTCAACAATAGTGATTGTAAGTAATACTTTGGAAAATGTGTAGTTGCAATATAATTGCAAATGTGCAGTTAGATTTCAAGATGAAACTTAAAATTTGAAAAAGATAGAATTTCATTAGATTGATAAAAGTGATATTAAGAAGACTACTGAAATCATGTGCAGAGCCACAAAGTGAGGCCACATATGTGATAATCAAAGAAGAGAAAATCAGCGAAGATCATTATAGCATAGGGAATAATTTTAGTACCAAAACTTTTTAACTGGACTTTAGAGCAGTGGAGAAATAGATGAAACCTTCAAATAAAATTACTTTCTTTATTATTACATGGTTATAGCAATCTAGAAGTGAAAGGTCATATACTAATATATGATTTTTGTCAAATTTCAGCTCCCCCAGTAAAAACTGGGTTTAATATAAGAATTAGAATATTGTTATGATTATTTTCTAAATTTTGTTAAATATAATTTGAAATGAACTTGTTTTCATTTCTTTTTTCAAGATAAAATTCTAATGAAATCATTTTTTTCCCTGCTGTTTATCATTTAAAGTCGATTCGCTTCTAATAGCCTTTTCCAAGCAATTTAGTGGAGTGATAAGAAAGCTAACTAACTCTAGAACTAAAAGCTACTTGAGCTGCAGTCCACCTGCTCACTACTGGTTGTATGCCATTAGGCAAATTACTTAACATTTTAATGTTCTCTGTAAAAAGTGATAATGATGGTCCCAAGTTACAGAATTATGAGGATTAAGCTAATACATGTAATACATGTAAATCTTTCAGGACACTGCTTGGTATACATAGTGCACATTCAGAAAAAGTTACTTTTTGACATTAATTGTTTTCAGATACAGACCATTATCATTGTCTTTGTTTTCAGTTTTTTAAGCTTAGTTTTTGAGGTGTCTGAGGCCTTAAGATCCTCATTTTCAGCTTTTTAAAATCAGCGTTCTATCAAAAGGCTACAAATTAAGTGAGGAAAATGGGGAGGGACTATTCTTTAAGTCTGTGATAAAATTGAGAGAAACGATATAAATTTATTTTCATATCAAAAGAATTTGGGAGTTTCCTATGCTTATTTTTTAAAATACGGATATTTTAAATTACTTTTAATGTTCTTAGGCATATATCTGGCTCAGACCTCTTTCTCAGTGCAAGTTACATCTATAACCATTATTGTGATTGCAAAGACCAACATTATTACCTTTCTGGGGACAAAATCAATGATGTCATCTGCCTTCCAGTGGAAAGATTACCTCGTATTACACCGGTATTGGCCTGCCAGGACAGAGTGCTCAGAGTTTTACAGGTTTCTGTTATTTGCATTTTTATGGTTTTTCATAATTTATGTAAATATTGCTGAACAATATGTGCTTGAGATAAGTAACTTATTACTACCACTTAATAGTCCTACTTAAAATTATATCTGGAAAAAATGCTTTTTAATTGGCAAGTTGATTTTTTTTTTAACCTGAGGCAAATGTATTGAGGTCTTTGGCAAGTTTTTAGAGAGGCATAAATAGGAAAAAGGATGCTTTTCTGTCCCCATGCATAATTGCTGAGCTAGTTCAGTCAGAGTGGAGTGTTTTGCTACAAAAAACCCTTTCTGGCTTTTTTTTTTTTCCCTCTTCTTTCTTCCTCCATTACTCTTCCCTCCCCTCAAAATCAAATTAATGGAAGAAATTGGGTTGTGGAGAGGGTTTTATGTTTTAACAAAGAAGGGATAGTTGTGATCAGGATTGTGTCATTTGAGTTTATTCCACATTTATGACAGTATATGGAATGGAATAAGCACTCAGTAAATATTTTTGGATAAGTAAATGAATTATAGAAAAATCATTTTATTGTCCTTATATTTATATAAAAACTATGATGGTTTAAACAACTGCATAAGGTATTGTTATTAGTAATAAGAGTTACAACTATATCTTCTCAAAAGTGGCTTTTAATAAGATACATATATATAAATCATATATGAACCAGAATCCATAAAATGGAGTTTAAATGCAAATGACCTAAAACAGGTGGATTGCTTGGATTTGAAGGTTGGGCTGATGATAGTGCAGTTGAACAAAACATTTGGCCATTTATTCTGTGCCATAACCACCTTTCTCACTCTTCGGAATTTCATGGCCAGGTGGCCATTTCTTGACATCAGTCCTTTTATAGAAGGAAAAATCTATTAGTTCTATGAGGTTTTTTTTTTTCCTATGGGAAAAAAAGTTAATGTTCAAGGTTCATTCTAGGAGCATGAATGATTAATTTCTTCCACAGCCTGTGCTTCCAAATACAGTTGTTTGAATAAGGCTTTTAAAAGAATCTGGCTAGTATTCAATTGGGAATTGGTCTGGCTGATTCGAGGATTCTGCTTTGTTTAACAAGAAGAGATCCATGTGCTTACTGTAAAAATAAAAAAAATCACTAGGGATTTATGAGAAGTTAAAACTTAAAGCCTTTGTTCTACCCTTCACATATCCCTACTCCCCATCGACTCCCCATTTGTAAGCAATCCGATACCCCAGGGGTAGCCTTTTTTAAAGTTTTTATATACTTGATATCTATGAAGTTTCAAATGTAATTTTAAATAAAAGATAAAACATATGACTTTTTATGTTCTGTATATATTTAATTTTTTTAAGAAAAATGTTATTCCATATTTACTATAATTTTGTGGAGCTTTTAGTTGAAAGATTTATCATAGATATTTTTTTCCATGTGAGTGTAAGCACTTCTACCTCATTCTTTAACAGTTTCACAAATACTATGTACTAAATGAAAACATAACAAGTGGCAAAATTTTTAAAAGGACAAATAAACGGACATAATTTGTTTTCTTATCTAAGTAACAGGTCATTTGGCCTCGTACTGGAATAGGTTTTGGAAATATCCAAAAGAAAAGCCAACATTCTCCTTAAGAAGTAATGTTGGGTTTGTTTAAATGTTTGAATGTGCTCTGAGTTAAACTGGAAAAAAGAAACATCTTGTTCCTAGAAACCTTTGATAGGAAAATTTACCAGCATCAGTCAAGTTTTCAAACAAAGTATTTAAAATGAAAAGTATTTATAATTTAGAATATCTTACATATTTCTTCTAGATCTCTACATTTTACATATATTTTAAAATGAGTTAACATATACAAAATTGCTAACAAAGGCAAGTTATAATCACAGCCTTTTCAGCAGTTTTATTCTAGAGTTCTTTATATGACTACTGATGTTATCTATGAGTGCCTGTATTTTTTTAAATTTGTATTCTGTTTCAGAACAGAATTTGAAATACTTGTTCCCCCTCAGGGATCTGATGTGATGTATGAAACTGAAGTGCCTGGCCCACCTACTGTTTTAGCACTCCACAACGGAAATGGCGGTAATCATGATCAAATAAGGGAGTACATTATGTTAGTTAAGTCTAGATATTTCAGGTTTAATCATTTAACTATAAAGTGAAAATGGGAAGTTGTAGAAAGAACATGAACTGGAACTGAGACAGTAGTCTTCAGATGACTTGCCATTAACTAACCCTAATGAATTTTTGAACTTTAATTTTTAGTTTTCTCATCTTGAAATTAGATGATGAGGAAGGGTCTTACCTCTTATATGTATAAAATTCTATGACTATATAACCAACCTCCCAAAGTACGTGTTCTGTCTTTTTATATTTTTTAAATGAGATTTTTATGTGAAAGTCAGTGTATATGAAAAAATTTTCAGCTTTAGAGAGATATGAGTCATTCATGGGATAAATATAACCTGTTGACTTTAATTATAACTAGGTGACTCTGGAGAAGATCTTTTGTTTGGAACATCAGATGGAAAACTTGGGCTTATTCAGATTACTACCTCCAAACCAATACACAAGTGGGAAATTCGAAATGAGAAGAAACGGGGAGGTATGTGTTTGATATAGTGTAGTTCTGAAATTTCAGTGCTTATTAGATATCCCAAATTATGTAGTTCATTTTGTTTTGTTTATTCATAGTACATGGTAGACTTAGCAATTCACAGAGCCACCTTACTATTTGTTTATTTAGCAGATCTGTCATACTTTGGCATAATTATTAATTAAGAAATGCTAATGGTAATTTAGGAAAGATAGGGTTTTATGGGCTAGTGTCCATCCATAACGTCATTCTATGCTCAAATCCATTATTCACTGTTTGGGGTAGGAAATTAATTAGAATTTCAGAGTTTTGATAGGAGGCAAGGAAAAAGTCCATTGGGTCAGGGAATATTTCTGTTTTCTAAAGAATTTATACCTTTCTGAGGGAATTTATATCTGACTTAGAAGGTAGTGAGATGGCTATTTATAGATATAGTAATTCTATTCATATATTCATTTATTCCTTCAACAAATACTTGTTAGGAGAAACAGAGAAAAAACAAACAAATAAATAAGATAGCTTCATCCAGTCACCTGAAAGAAATATCAGAGGGTGAAATATTAGTGATGGGTAGAACGAGGAAGACAGTATTTAAACTGGGTGGTAATGGAAGGCATCTTATAAAATGTGAAATTTGACTGATATCTGATTGATAAGAAAAGGAGTTAATAATGTAAAAACTTAGGGGAAAATTATGCTGTAGAAAAAGGAAAAAGTCAGGACTTGAGGCAGAGATAAACTTGATTCATTTGAGGAGCGGAGGAAAGACCATGCATTAGCATGGCAAGAAGTTCAGGGAAGTAGCATAGATCCAAATCATGTAGGTCCTTGTGAGCTTTGGAAAAGGGGTTGGATTTTAATCTAAGTACAGTGAGAAGTCTTTGGAGAATTGTAAATGGGAGTATGACATGATCTAATCTACTGAAACAAAACAAAAAACCTACCAGGGAGAATGGATTTGAGGGGAAGCCGATCAAAATTGGAAGCATGGAGATCAGTTAGGAAGTCATTGTTTTGGTTGTCCTGATTCATTTTATTCTAGGCTAGAGATATAAGTGGCCTCAGCTAAGCTAATGGTAGTTGGAAATGGAAAGGAGACAATTTCAGTATGTGTTTTCAAGATTGGGCTGATAAGATTTGCTAAGGGATTTGATCTGGGCAGTGAGAAAAAGAGAGGAGTCATAGATGTAGCCTAGAATTTTGGCCTGAGGAACTGGGTGATACCTTACTGAGATGAGGAGAGATTGGGGAAGGAGCATTGAGGGGGTCTGATAAAGGGGAATGAAGAGTTTTCATTGGGGCATGGAAAGTTTGAGATGCAAATATATGTCTCAAAGAAAATGCTGAATAGAGATTTAGATTTTTTTTTTAAAGATTTTATTTATTTGACAGAGAGAAACACAGCCAGAGAGGGAACATAAGCAGAGGGAGCGAGAGAGGGAGAAGCAGGCCTCCCGCCAAGCAGGGAGCCCGATGTGGGACTCGATCCCAGGTCTCTGGGATCATGACCTGAGCCGAAGGCAGTCGCTTAACCAACTGAGCCACCCAGGTGCCCCATGAATAGAGATTTAGATGTATGAGTCTGGAGCTCTGAGAAGTCAGAGCTGGAGATATAAACTTCTGAGCCATTTCTATTTAGATTATATTTAAAGTCCTAGAAGTGGATGAATGTAGATGGAAAAGAGGACACCTAATTACGCTACAAGGTTTTTATTGTTTTTTTCCCATTCTGATTTGGTATATACATTTTTTTTCATTCTTTACTCCTCATATACTTGACTATAATGTTAGTTTTATTAATAACTTGTCACCTCTATCATCTTTTTTAAAGGGATTTTGTGCATTGACAGCTTTGACATTGTGGGTGATGGAGTTAAAGATTTACTTGTTGGGAGAGATGATGGCATGGTGGAAGTGTATAGTTTTGACAGTGCAAATGAGCCTGTTCTACGATTTGATCAGGTCAGTTTAAAAAAAGACTATATATGCTTATTTATCAAAAGTTATAGAGATGACTATGATGGTATGAGTTTTTTCCTATCAAATATATTAAAATTTTATGTTTGGCTTAGAATATTGCACCTTGGATTTTATCAAAATCTTCTCTAGACCACTCTTGTGTTTGAATAATAGACTATGGCCTTCCTGCTGAATAATGAATTACTGCTTCATTTGGTTTCTAAGCATTATATATTTGAAATATTAAATATTTTGCTTAGTTTCTATAATATATAGTAGACTGTAGGAGTAACATATAAATTTATATGTTTGGGTAAAATAAGCAAGACTATGTTTCAAAATAATAATGTTTTAGGAGTAAACTCATGTTGTTGGGACAATATCAAAATATCCTTAAGCAGAGAGAGAAAAGTTGCACTTTTACTTCTAGCTACCCAACAGTTTACTATATGAAAAGAATTGCTAGATAAAAGTAATTCTAGTTCAGAAATTTTTAAATGTAGTTCAGCTTGTTTATCCTAAGGTACAGTTGCATGGAGAATCATTCTGTTGTAAATGGAAGCTTTCATTTTCATGAAGTGGTGTTCTCTAGTCCAGGGTTTCGCATCTTGCGTCAGGGAGGATTCACTGAGGCTGTTTTGGAAAAAAAAAAAAATACAACTCAGTATCAACTAACTTTTCTTTGTCTAATTTCTCTATTAGTGCTACCTCTCAGTTTCAGCTTTAACTGCAGATCGTCAAATACAGATGTTTTGATGTATAGAGAAAGTGTATTGCAATGATAATATGGGGATAAAAATTCTATGAAGGTTTCATATAGGCTATTTAAAAAACCATTTGGAAAAAAACATGAGAGATGGTATATGGATGGTATATGGAATTCAGATAATGGACTAAACATATTGGGAGCTTTGCTTATATAATTTTTTTTAAAAAAAACTTTCTTGGGGCACTTGGGGTAGCACAGTTGTTTGAGGGTCTGTCTCTTGATTTCCTCTCAGGTCATGATCTCAGGGTTATGGAATTGAGCCCCACCTTGGGCTCTGGGTTCAGGGGAGAGTCTACTAAAGTTTCTCTTTCCACTCTTCCCTCCCTACCTTATGCTCATGTGCTTGTGCACGTTCTCTCTCTCTTTCTCTCTCTAAAATAAATAAATCTTTAAATACAAAAAGCAAAAAGCTTCTTTATATAAATAAATGATTTTTGCTCATTAGGTAACTGATGAGGCTAAATGCAACACACAAATATATGAGTCTTTTCAATCTTATTTCCCCAAATTTAAAGCACTGGAATTTTCTGCCATTTGTGTGTGATTTTTTCCTTCCAATCTCATTGTTTCCACATGGTAAAATATTCAATAAATATATGTTGAAATGTCTGAAAATGGGAAAGTAAGTTTTATGGCTTATTTTAATATGTGAACTTTTTAGTTATTAATTAAGTGCTTAATCTTAAATTTATTTTAGATGTTGTCTGAAAGTGTCACATCTATCCAGGGTGGTTGTATAGGGAAAGATGGCTATGATGAAATTGTGGTATCCACATATTCAGGTAAGGTAAACAAAAACTAATTAATAAATTATTTTGATGACTACTTTTTAAAAAAGTGTTATTAGTGAATTTTACCTACATCATTAAACTTTTATTGATTAAAAAAAGAGGGAGGGGGGACGACTGGGTGGCTTGATCGTTAAGCATCTGCCTTTGGCTCAAGTCATGATCCAGGAGTCCCAGGATCAAGTTCTGCATCAGGCTCCCTGCTCCATGGGAAGCCCGCTTCTCCGTCTCTTACTCCCCCTGCTTGTGTTCCCTATCTGTGTTTCTCCCTGTCAAATAAGTAAACAAGGTCTTAAAAAAAAAATGAGGGAAGGAGTGGGTGTATTGATTTATAAAACAGTTAATATTAGAATAATACTTGTTAGGAGTACTTAGCATGCTCTAGTATCTTTGAAAATTAAATGATATTCTTTGGTTTAAAAAGAAGTATTTACTGAAATATAGTTTGTTTTGTTATTGTGTGCATTTCTTATAAAAATTTCTTTGCTTTTGAGTTGGTCATTTTTGCATTCTCAAAATAGCCATTATGAGAGTTTTTTACTTTCCATGAAGATAATTTTGGAAAACCTGTTTTAATTTATCAGGGGTTTACTAGAATGTGTTGATTTATTCCATACTTGAAAACCAAAGCTATAAGAAGTGAAAGATTTCCTTAATCATTGTATTATAGTGTTTCAGGCAAAATAATAGTATCATAAAATACTTAAATAATTTCTTTATTGTTTGAATATTTTCCAGCTTGATTTTTTTTTTGTTTTGTTTTTTTGAAGGAGAATAAGCCCTAGGACTAAATGAAATTGCTGTTGGTGGCCAAAGGGGCATGTGTTATTGGAGTTTGTTTTAATACTAGCAGTACTTAATGGTGCATGATTGTAATTTCATCTCTATAGGCTGGGTTACAGGTCTGACCACAGAACCTATACATAAGGAAAGTGGACCAGGAGAAGAACTGAAAATTAATCAGGAGATGCAAAATAAAATTTCTTCTTTAAGGTAATTCTGTATTTGTTTTTTTTTTCCTGCTAGAAACAAAATATTTTATTAGAAGGAATTTTACCTTTAATTCATTTATCAGCTTTTTAAATGAAAGTTTATCAGTTGGAGCAAATTAGCGGTAAGTGCTAATTAGTATTTCAAAATTAGAAATACACTTTTATATGCTTTATTTTATGTTGACTTTTTCTTAGATCAAAAATTGTATTTTTTAACTTGTTTAGTTAAAGATAGTTTGTAGTATCTGGTTTTTTTCATAAGCATTAGAAAGAAACCAACACAGATGTCTGTATTCCTCATTAATTGTAATGTTTACTGCTCATATGGACCTTCCTGAATTTGTAACTTTGGCTTATCAGTTTTTTTTACTGGAAAGGAGTAATGTTGTTTCCTTTAGACACAGTGATTGCTTCTGTTCTCTATTCATTTTGAAAAGTCCTATGAAAAGGGACCCCGGACTCAAGTAAAATTACTTCATATAATTAAGAAGTTGGAGTTACTAAAACTTTTAATGACCGTTCTTCCTTCTTCAACCCTTGCCAGCTTCTTGGGGCAGTGATGGCCAATCTTTTTTTGGTGGTAGTTGAGGTCTACAGAAGTTTTTAAGGCAGCAAAATGCCACAAGTACTAATTCACTAAAGGCGCACAAGTTTACCACAAGCCAGTTTAGCAAAGCTGCCTGGAGAGCAAGCTCTAACTTTCATCCAACAAAGAAACCAAGTAGAGTTAATGTCTACTATCTCAAATCCTCAGTAATAATACCATACATTGATAACCCAGTCTAATATGGGATGAAAAGCTTATGTCTGTTTTGTTCATTCAATACCTGCAACACAGGTACATATGAAGCGTTCAGTAAATAATTCTTGGACAAATAAAACCCTCCCTTTGATTATTTCACAAATCTCCTTCAAGCTCTTCCCAGACTTCTCCCCGTAAGTTGGGGCTGGTTAAACCTCAACTTGTTTCTCAGATACTATTTGCTTTATTCGCATATGGCTTTTCCCTTTAATTGAAGTGACTCTAAGCAATGAAGCAATGCCTGTACAGTTCAATCTAAGCAAAATCCTCTTCAGCACTTGATAGAACTTCAGCTGTACCCCGGGCTTATGATCATCTGTGTCCCCAAAATGTGAATACTTGGTGGTCTCCTTTTCTTGTCTGTCTCGCCTAATTCTAATTGAAAGGTACATACTTACTGGTTTTGCACATTTTGTCTCTTCAAATTAAATCTAATATATTTTCACAGCCAGTTTCTCTTCTGATTAGTATTTTATATAGCTATAATTAGATTTGTGTGTTAGACTTGATTATTTGAAAACTGCTTTGATACTTAACAACTCTTCATTAATATTGCTGGTATGGAACTGAGTTTTAATTTTTAGATTATAGATAAATAATGTGGAATTGTTTTTGGTCAGTCATACACACAAAACTTTGTTCCTATTAGTGCCATAGTTCTAATTCACCTAATAAAAATCCATTTTGCAGAAGTTAGCCTCAAATTCTTGTAATCATTTGAAGGACTTCAAATGTGTATGCTTATAGGTGACAGAGTTGTATGTATTCTCCTCTAGGAGTGAGCTGGAACATCTGCAGTATAAGGTACTACAGGAAAGGGAGAAGTATCAACAGTCTTCTCAGTCAAGCACAGCAAAATCAGCAGTACCTTCATTTAGTGTAAATGATAAGTTTACATTAAATAAAGATGATGCCAGCTACAGTCTCATCTTAGAGGTACAGACAGCGATAGATAACGTCTTAATACAGGTAAGAAAAATGTCTAATTTACTTGTTTTGTGATTGGATCTATCTTGTAGACCAGTCATATACACTAATTATTATTGAACACTTAATTTTAGACAGTAATTTTAAGTGTTTATCTTTTTCTAAATTATTTTTCAATATTTGAGAGAGAGAGGGAGCACAAATGGGGGAGAGGGCAGGCAGAAGGAGAAGGAGAAACAGGCTCCCCACTGAGCAGGCAGCCCAAAGCTGGGCTCCATCGCAGGACCCCAGGATCTGGGCCTGAACCAAAGGCAGATGCTTAACCAATTGAGCCACCAGGTGCCCCTTTAAATATTTATCTTTTAAATGTTGCATTTAGTTTAGATAATTTTAAAGGCTTAGCTTAATCTTCCATTAGCTCATTAATTGTTCATAGATTACCTAAAGTATGTCTTTTTATTTATTCTGTAAGTATTAAACAAAAGACTGATGGACTTAAGTTTCAGGAAACATCAGAAATAATGTTGAGGGTTTCTTCTTTGGTTGACCTTTAAGAGAATTTTAAGAAGTTTGACAGAAAACTGCAGTATTTAATGCCCTTATTAGAATCTTTTTAAGCTCCAGATTCTAAAATAGTAGCTTATAGTACAGCTTGGTCATTAGCTACCTGTTTCTAGGGAGGTCAAGTAGACAAAATGGATAATGACAAAGGGTGAAATTTAGGGATAAAAGTGCACAGCTCCATTCAACAATATATTTAATTAGTTTTTCTTTAAGTTGGCTGATATTCGGGGAATGGAAAAAGATGATAATAGGATGAATGGAAAACAGCAAAGGATTACCCATCGAATAATGAGAAAAGAATAAAGTCGAGGAAGAAGACAAAGTTTTAAAAAGTGTGGGGGAGAGATCTGATTATTTAAAAGTAAAGTAGAGGCTGAAATCTGTCTTAAGTAATGCTGGCTTAAGATGTGCATTAAACAACTCTAGAAGAGCATCATTTACATAGAACTGAGTGCGGTAGCCGAGTCCTAGAAACTATCTCTCCAGAGGAGATCAAAAATTATCTCCTTTCTATGGTGTAGGTAAAATAAAATTGATAACAGTTTACTTTAAGGGGGGTGGTGAGAGATGATAGCCTGTTATCTCTGATAAAATTAGAAAAAAAAGTCATTTTGATATAATGTTTACTCTTTATTGCATTTATTTTCTAGAAGTACATATTATCAAATATAAATTGAGAGAATTCCTACGCTCAGATTTAAAGGTGACCATGAACTAGACCTAAAGAGAACCCTTAGAGAAAATGTTTTGTTGGGCACTTGGGTGACTCAGTTAGTTAAGCGTCTGCCTTCGGCTTAGGTCATGATCCTGGGGTCCTGGGATTGAGTCTGGCATTGGGCTCCTTGTGCAGTGGAGAGCCTGCTTCTCCCTCTTTGTCTGCCCTTTACCCTGCTGTTGTGCTCTTTTTCTCTGAAATAAATAAAATCTTTAAGAGAAAATAATGTAAA
The DNA here is from genome assembly GCA_004023965.1 of Spilogale gracilis. Classification (NCBI taxonomy): domain Eukaryota; kingdom Metazoa; phylum Chordata; class Mammalia; order Carnivora; family Mephitidae; genus Spilogale; species Spilogale gracilis. The sequence goes on along the minus strand of PITA01001925.1, from coordinate 66,007 downwards.
AATTTTTAGTTTTCCACCTGAATCATTTTTTTTTTAAATATTGACTGTAGAGTGATGTCCCAATAGACTTACTTGATGTGGATAAAAATTCTGCTGTTGTCAGCTTTAGCAGCTGTGATTCTGAGGTGAGTAGAAAGTATAAAGGATTTTTCAGATACTTGTATTTCTATTATGCCATTTTGAATAAAGTCTATAAATGCTACTAGGGTATGATGTTTCTTCTTCAATCTTTTTCATAACCTTTACCTCAAAATCTGCTTCTGCTTTTTCCCTGTTTTCAAATAATCCAGAAAACCTAGATTCCTTCCTTTCTCTGATCTGTTAAATCCAGTTACTAGTTTCTGCCAGTTCTATCTCCTTCGCTCTTTCATCTCTACTCTGCTTCATTTCTACTTCTTTTTTATTTTTTTATTTTATTTTTATTTTTGTTTAAGATTTTATTTGAGAGAGAGAGCACAAGCAAGGGGAGGGATAGAGGGAGAGGTAGAAGCAGACTCCCTACTGTGCAGAGAGCCTGATGATGCAGGGATCCATTCCAGGACCTGGAGATCATGGCCGGAGCTAAAGGCAGACTCTTAATGGACTGAACCACCCAGGCTCCCCTTCATTTCCACTTCTGTTAACTTTCTAGGCCCTTATCATGTTTGCTTAAACTACTTGTCTACCAATTTTTCTGCCTCCAGTGTTGCCTCTCAACCTCTAGGCTCTGCTGTACATTGCCACCAGAGAGGTCTTCCTAAAATATAAACATCATTTCTTCTCTCAAAACCTTTGAAAGATTCCTTATTTCCTGCTGCCTATAAGTCTAGCTTTCTCACTGTGGCATAACAACTTTTCTATGATTCAGCTCTTGATTATATCTCTAACTTATCTCTTACCAGCTGTTACCTTCCCTCCCATGCACATTATTTCTGCCAAACTGAAGTTCTTAAAATTTCTTGAAAATGCTGTATAGTTTCACACATCCTACTTGAACATGGTCTGTTCCTTCTCCCTGTTCTTTTTCACCTTTTGTGGGCTTGTCAAATCTTGCTTAACCTTTATGTAGTAGGTATTTGTTGAGTTTTTGCCATGTGCAAAGTACCTTGGATGAGATTGTGAAGGAGGTTTTGGACATACTTACTGTCACTGCTTTCTGCTTAGTACTAGCTGACTAGCATTCTCAGAGCTAAGTGTGGCTCCTGAAGAGAAGTTAGGGTAAAGATAAGGTCTGGAGTGGTTGTATTGAAGAAGGCAAGCCAGAACAAGAGATGGTGACTACAGTTGGCAGGTAGTTATACACAGAAAAAATGGAGGAATAAAAAGATTAGATGCTGAATAAAGCTGATAGCTCTATTAAGGAACAGTGTTCTATATAATTTTACAGTAAACTTTTTTTGCTAAAAGGGATTTTATAAGTTGTATTATATAATATGTATCGTATTTGTCATCCCTGTTTGAGAATAAAACAGAAAAGATTGGGGCCTACATTTTTATTTTCCTTTAAAAAATCAAGTTGATCTTAAAATTTTAATTTTCTAGCTGCAGTGAAATATTAGCCTATTTTATTTACATCACTACAGCATGTTTCAAAATGAGTATTTTGTACTAATTTAAAACTCATTTTCTAGAATGATGGCATTAAAAAAAACCTTGTTGAGATTTCAAGTATATACAGAAGTAGAGACCCTAATGTCATAACCTCCATGTACTCATCATTAACTTCAACATATGACCAATCTTGTTTTATGCTGTTCTCCCTTTCCCATCCCAAACCAAATCCCAGAACTTGATGTATTTTAATATTTATCATCTTATCCATATATACTTAAGTATATAACATTTATTTTTACTCGCATGAGTAGTAGGTGGACTGGTAGTCTGTGTTTACTAAATTTAAATGATTTGAAATTAAAATGCTCAAAATTTCTTTTTTATATTAGCATCTTTTTTATTTCTTCAGTTATTTATTAAAAATAGGGAAATAGCAGTACATGAAAATTGAACACTAAATATTACATGTTGCTTTGTTTTTAAATTCCTGCACAAAGATATATTTCTCTGTTTTTAAGTAGTTTAATATTTGGGTTCAGGAATTTATAATATTTGAAGTAACCTCTCCAAATATAATTCAGCAAGCATGTATTGAATGCTTACAGTATCATCCCGGGCACTGTGCTATTTGCTGGAAATACAGAGAGGAGATATTTCTTAGTCCTCTGTAAGTATTTGTGAAAGTCAAAGACAGTCCACACCAAACACTGATGTTTTTGTCTTTTAATATAAACGTTATGAGTGTGTGCTGTCAGTTAAATTTTTAGGACAGTTAATATTTAAATGTTATTGTAGAGGCTTAAGATGGAGAACATGAGCTTTAGAGTCTTAAGATAGAATTTGGATTCTAATTTCATTATTTACTAGCCTTGGGGAAATGTTCTTAACCTGTAATGCTGCAGTTTCTGTGTCTGTTAAAACTTAACTTAGTAAAACTTCACATAGGATTGTTTGTAAGAATAAAAAAAGGACTTATTACAGTGTCACCCAAATGATATTGTGCTTATTAAATGGTGACCATTATTATTATTGATGTTTTTATTATTAAAAATGTGAATTCATCCTTCTTCCTCAACTTTGAATTCTTCCCAGTCAAATGACAACTTCCTTCTTGCTACTTATCGGTGCCAGGCAAATACCACAAGGCTGGAACTCAAGGTAAAATGTTTGAAATTACCTTTAATTGAAAGCTTGAACTTTTGTTCCCTTTGCTATATCTTGAAAATATGATATCATTTCTTTGTATTATTTTCTCCCTGAATGAGTCATTTTGGAGTAAAGACTTTTGGATGACCGGTTACATTTTAACTCAGCCCCACCATTATCTCTGCTGTTGGCTTCTCTAAAATTACCCATCCTGAATTTCCTCTAAGTGGAATTTTTTTTTCTAATTCTTTGTTATGGAAAGTTTCAAACACACATAAAGGTAATGACTTCAGCTTCAGCAGTCATCAACTCATGGCATTCTTCTTTATACTGTCACTGCCCATTCCAAATTATTTTGAAGCAAATACATATAGTTTATAATTTTATTTGTTAATATTTCAGTACATATGTCCAAAAGATAAAAACTATTTGTTAAAATATAACCACAATACTATTATCACACCTAAGGAAAATTAACAATAATTGCTTAGTATCATCAAATATTCAGTATTTAGATTTCACTGATTTTTGTTTCTACAGTTTGTTTGATCCAGTCATGGTCCATAATTTGGTTATTGAAGAATCTGAGCATTTGCCCTGTATTGTCCTACCACCCAGATTTCCAGTGTCATTTATTATCATCTACTCTAAAGAAAATCTTTAATGTTTTCTTTAATAATTGAGTAATATGATCTCTTTTATAATTCAATACTGATTGTATTTTAGTTATTTAATTTGTGTGAGGGTTTTTTAAAATTATTTTTGATACATTTATGAGTCTAAATATTATAGTTTTAGTTATTTAATTTGTGTGAGGGTTTTTTAAAATTATTTTTGATACATTTATGAGTCTAAATATTAGGGACTATAATTTTTATCATAGTGTTGCTGATGTTCAAACTCAAAGCCTGTTTTTTCCAAGAGAGATGCTGTTGCATAATAACTTTTTCACATCTAGTTAAGGAAATTCCAGTTAAATGTAGGTTTTTTTCCAAACAATTTATTTTAGTCTGCATAAGTTCCCGTTTGTGTATTTTGAAAGAAAAATTGAAAACTGGAATAGATTTTTTCTAAAAGAATATACTTAAACATATTTTATGTAACTTAATTAAGCATTTTAAATTGCATTTCCACTGAACAAGACTGTGCCAATAAATTGGGAAGTAGGCCTAAAAATATTAAAAAGCTGTGTTCTTTTTTTAAAATTGGATGCAATAATAGGTGCGAGAAAACTACTGAAAAAGAAGAAAAAGGTGGAACTTATCTTGCCATGTGGTAAAACATACCATAAAACTACTATAATAAAAATAATGTAGGGTATTTACAAGGTCTAAATAAATAGGCAGTGCAACAGAATAGTCTACAAAGAGCCCACTACATATTATGGAAATTTAATACATGACATATTTATGTAGGGAAAAATTCTATTAAATTACTGTTTCTATTTAAAAATTGGTGTTGACACAATTGGCATCTATCTGAAAATTAAGTGGATTCTTATCTTAATGCCATATATAAAAAATAAATTCACATGAGTTAAGTACCTAATTATTTTTAAAAACAAAATTTAGTTGTCTTCTAGGTAATGGGTGAATATCAATAAAATACAAAGACTGCCTATAACTTATTATAAAAAAACAAAAAAGACTACCCAGTAAGGAAAGTAGGCAAAGAATATGGATAGACAGTTCACATAAGGAGTCAAAATAGCTAAGAAATATTAAAAGAAAATGTTCTGCCTTATTGTTAGTTAAGGAAATTCAAATTAAAATAAACAAAAAACATTCTCTGGATCTAACAGATTGGCAAAAATTTTAAAAAGCAACATCACCAGATGGCAGGGTTGAGAAAAAGGATACTCTCAATCATAGCTGAAGAAAATAAAAATTGTTATAGCCACTTTGGAAAAATAGGCAATAGTCCCATTTAGAGGAATCTATTTTATAGCAATAAAATCACAGTATTATACACAGAGATATGTATTTAATTAACTGCAGCATTGTTTGTAGAGGCAGAAATGTGGAACCAAAGTGAACATTTAACAATTGATTGGTTGAATAGTTGTTAATATGTTCCATGGAATATGGCCGAGCTGCAATAAAGAATTCACTGATCTATTTTTGTTAACATGGAGTGAATTCCATGAAAAACAAAATGTGGATAAAATCCCATATATATGTAAGAAAGGTATGAAAAGAAACACATCTGTCTGGTATGATAGATTATGCAATAGGGGGAAAGCATGCGGGGGATGGCAGTGGGTGGAAGGTGATGGCACTAGCAGAAGCAAAGGGAAAAAAAGTGATTATTAGAAATAGAAACAAAGATGTTAATAACATAATAGAATTTATTCATATGAAATTATTCTTTTGTTTTTGTATATCTGCATAGAGGAATGTATGAAGGCATGACTACCAAAATAGCAATAGTGATATTCTCTGGGTTGCAGGATTTTAGGTGACTTATATGTTCATGCTAATTTTTCTTTATGTATATTTTTAGTGATGAATATGAATTGTTATATAGTCAAAGCAATATGATTTTTTATTGTGGAAAAAATTATGTGCCAGTGTAAACTTACCTTTTAAAATGAACCCTGAAATACAGCCATATCAGGTGTACTTTTTATTTCCTGTCTGAATTTTTATCTTTTATCTTTTATTTTTCCCCTTTCCATTTAGAGCAGTATTTGCAGTGTAATATTTGCAAAAAATCTTGCTTTAAAATTTTATTTATGTTTCCCATTGAGGTAAAACATTGATTTGCCACCGTGCCCCACCCCCCCCCGCAACATGCTAAGAAAAGTAGGAATTAATCCATCTTATGAATTTGAATTGAGAGGAGCAGAAAGGGGGCCAGGATGAAAAAGCTGGACAGCTTTCCAACTCCTCTAAAATTAGTTCTTCACAGTTTAATGAATTATTTTTCTGTTAAGTGTTTTGAATTCTCAGGATATCCAATCAGGTATATTTAAAATAGCTCAAAAGAATTTCCTAATCCAAATACGTAATAATTAGATGGAGCATACATCTCTATTTTCATAGAAAATCAAGAATTAAGTTCTTGGTAACATTTCTTCTGTCAATAGATTGTTTTCTTAAAGATTTTATTTGAGAGAAAGAGAGAAAGCAGAGCAATGAGAGGGACAAGGGGAGAAGCAGACTCTCCACCAAGCAGGAAGCCCAACAGGGGGCTCAGTCCCAGGACCCTGAGATCATGACCTGAGCTGAAGGCAGATGCTTAACCATCTGAGCCGCCCATGCGACCCTCTGTCAAGAGATTTTTATAACAATATGCTATAATACCTTCATGAAAATGAAGTATTCCGTTTAAATTTTAGTTATTTGAAAAACTCACTTATTCCCTCAACAAAAATGTTAATTTTAACCATTTTTAATGTGAATCTTATGAAATATATTATACACCTGTTTTTTTAGATGTGGTGGGTAGTATGTGAGAATGTATGTTTTTTGGAACAGCACAGCCCTGCGAAGTGTAGACCAATCACCTAAATGTATGTGGTAGGGGTAACTTTGATAAAGTTGGCTTTGGACAGCCAAAATCTTTTTTAAATTTTCCTTTACTCTAAGTAAAAAGTAGTTGTTTAATAGAACATTTACTTCAGAATATTATAGAGGAGATTAGGGTCTAATCACTTGATTACTTGTGTTGAACATTTTTAAGATAATATGTTGTGCTGCTAGATTATTTTTATTTGTCTTTTGTGTTAAATCAGATTCGTTCAATTGAAGGCCAGTATGGCACACTTCAAGCATACGTGACTCCAAGGATTCAACCTAAAACCTGTCAGGTCCGCCAGTACCTTATCAAACCCCTTTCACTCCATCAAAGAACTCACTTTATTGATCATGACAGGTAGGACAAAGGAGGAAAGACTTTATTTTTTAATATATTATGTGATGCAAAAAACTTGCTTTTGATTTTTACAGTATAAATTCTGGTAGCTGTTATACATTTTAAAAATTAAATATTTAAACAGTATGGATTCATATTTTTAATATAAAATTTGTCTTTGTTTAAAGGTTGATTTCAGTTGAACTTTCCTATTTTTCTCATATATTACCATTCTGATCTCAGTAGAGTAATAGTTCTCTCTCCCAAACACCTATGATGAATAAATACAATTTAGTATTTGAGATTCTTTGTGAATAGGATCTTATAATACTAGCCTCAAACATTGTATTTGCTTGCTGTTTCACCTCAGGGAATACAGCTAAAGCAATTGGTTGTGATTGGTTATTTCCATTCCAGCTCAAGCATCCTCCCCTTGGTAGTTTTCACTTTCTTTCCTAAAGATGAGAGGCTATGGGTTTAAATGAAGAAGGAAAGGAACTAACAATTACTCCATAAATGAAGAAGGGAAGGAACGAACAATTACTGCCTACTTTTCCCTCGCTGTACATTGTGCTAGGTGCATAGGCATTATCATTTAAGTTTGACAGCAAGCAAGACAGGTAGTAATGTCCCCATTTTACAATTGAGAAATGGAGGCTTGGAAAAGTAACTTGCTGATAGTAAACAGTTATGATTGGAGACCAAAGCCTATGTTTTTTCTATTGCAGTTTGTAATTTTAAGAGATGTAATTGTAATAAGGTGTAAGGTGTTAAAGCCTATGTTTTTTCTATTGCAGTTTGTAATTTTAAGAGATGTAATTGTAATAAGGTGTAAGGTGTAAGGGAATATTCCTAGGGAATATTTTTGGAAAACATTAAATAGATTCTCTTTGCAGTGTTTTCCTCTTTTAAAGTCTAAGCTGTTATTAGTGGAGGTAGCATGCATAGTGTGCTGGAAAGAATAACAAACTGGGATCAAGAGACTAATCTTATATCTTATCTAATGTTCCTCTTTGGCCTTGGGAAAAGCATGTCATCTCTCTGACTTTCAGTTTTCTTTTTTTTCTTTTTTTTTTTTTTAAAGCTTTTACTTATTTGACAGAGAGAAACACAGCCAGAGAGGGAACACAAGCAGGGGGAGTGAGAGAGGGAGAAGCAGGCTTCCTGCCCTTCCTTCCATCGAGCCCGATGTGGGACTCGATCCCAGGTCTCCGGGATCATGACCTGAGCTTCGCGAAGGCAGTCGCTTAACCAACTGAGCCACCCAGGCGCCCCGAGTTTTAGTTTTCTTATCTGCAAATGAGGGGTTTGGTCTGGATGATCTCAAAAGTCCTAGTTTCTAGTTCTTAGATTCCTTAATTCTGTATCCTCTTAAAATACCTCTAAATCTTTAATCCCTTAAACTTTGCACTTTAACTGTTTATAATTACCAATTGATTTCAGTTTATTTATTTTACAGCCTTTCGTGTATATGTGCATTATGTCTGTGTGTTATTTTGCAAAATAGAAAGCATTATTCCATATCTCTACAAGATAGTAGGTATTTTTCTCTAACTTGTCCAATGGTTCAGAGCTAGTAAACAGCTAGTAAATAATGGACCAGTGTTTCAAATCCATGTCTATTTTACTTGAAAGTCCAATTCCTTGCCATCACATGATGCTGATTCTTTCCTTCAGGAAGTTCTTGTGTAAGTGCGTTTTGTAGTTTATATAGATGAACAAAAAGAAATGAAGTCTACCTGAGTAAACTGAATTTTATTTGTAAAGCTATTATGTTACTTAATTGAACATTAAAATCACAGATATAAGCATTCTTTTTTCCATGAAATTGACATTTTTAGTTATCTAATGGTTAATATTAGTCTGAGGAATATTAAGTGGATACTTTTATATTTGTTTAACCACTATTACAGAATTCTATTTGTTCATGTGTTGTATACATAAATTACCTCTACTTAGTCCCACACACAAATAAATGTGTACCTCTACTATTAAATTATAGACCCATGAATACACTGACTTTAACGGGCCAGTTCAGCTTTGCTGAAGTTCACTCCTGGGTGGTTTTTTGCCTGCCTGAAGTTCCTGAAAAACCTCCAGCAGGAGAATGTGTGACATTTTACTTTCAGAACACCTTCCTGGATACACAACTTGAAAGTACCTACAGGTAAATAAAACTTATTATTGGTTCATAAGTATTTTTATATATATGGAGCTTCTAATTTTTTGTTTGTTTTAAGGCAGGAATAGCTTGAGAATAATGTGATTGAAAACCTTACTGTTCTCCCATATTGGGCTCCTTTTCAGCGGGAGGCCTGCTTCCCCTCTTCCCTCTGCCTGCTGCTCCCCCTGCTTGTATCCATGCTCTCTCTCTCTGGTAAATAAATAAAAACCTTTAAAAAAATCAATTTGGTGTTTGGCGCCTGGGTGGCTCAGATGGTTAAACATCTGCCTTTGGCTCAGGTCATGATCCCGGGGTCCTGGGATTGAGTTCCGCATCAGGCTCCCTGCTCCTTGGGGAGCCTGCTTCTCCTTCTGCCTCTGCCCCCGCTCTGTCTCTCATGAATAAATAAATAAAATCTTAAAAAAAAAAAAGAAAAGAAAACCAGTATTGTTCAATAGAGTCTTTGAAAAACAAATTGAATTAATGAGCTTAAAAAATGAATGAATAAGGATGGGTATGAAAGATCAGTCTTTCCTATTCCCAACAATAATGAGTTTGAAAATAAATTATTTGAAAAGACCCTTTCAGAATAACAATAATAACAGAATATCCATATAAAAATATGTAGAAATAGTCTTCATTGGAAATATGTAGAACTTACATGAAGAAAACTTTAAAATTTTATTGGCATAAAAGACTTCATTAAATGGAGGGGTATAGTCTATAGTAATCAATATGAAGACATTGTAAACATGGCAGTCTTTCCCAAATTGTTTCAAACATTTATCCTAATTTCAATAAAAATTCCAGTTGAATTTCTTTATGCAAAGAAATGGCTCAGAACTTGGGAGTTTAGAACATACAGGCTTTTGAAGCTATCATGTTAAAAGGTGAAGGTCAAATTCTTCCTACACTCTTTTTTTATATTAATTTTTTTCTTTTTTTCTTTTTTTTTTTTTAATACTTTATTTATTTGACAGAGAGAAACACAGCTAGAGAGGGAACACAAGCAGGGGGCGTGAGAGAGGGAGAAGCAGGCTTCCCGCCGAGCAGGCAGCCCGATGTGGGGCTCGATCCCAGGTCTCCGGGATCATGACCTGAGCTGAAGGCAGTCGCTTAACCAACTAAGCCACCCAGGCACCCATAATTTTTTTCTTTTTTTAAATAATTTATTTGGTTTGATTTTTTTCAGTGTTCCAGGATTCATTGTTTATGCACCACACCTTCATAAGCTCCTAGTTGTACTCCTGCCCCTTCACTGTCACTACTCACTCATCTCCCATAGGCTTCCATAATTTCTGTTTCTGAAGTAGTAGGCTAAATTTTCCTTCTCCTTTGTTCCTGTCTCTGAACATGAAATGACCTACTTCTTGGGTAAGGCTAGGTTTTCTGTCTGCTCTTTGAACTTGTACCCTCATTTTTCCTTTTTTAAGATTTTATTTGAGAGAGAGAGAGAGAGAGAGAGAGCTTGTGCATAAGAGACCATGGGCAGGGGGAGGGGGAGGCAGACTTCCCTCTGAGCAAGGAGCCTGATGCAGAGCTCCATCCTAGGACCTTGGGATCATGACCTGAACCAAAGGCAGACGCTTAACCACCTAAGCCCCCCAGGTGCCCATTTTTGTTTTTTAGGTTTTTTGTTTGTTTGGTGGGCAGCAAAGCAAAGTTTATTGAGTGATAGTACAAAGCTCCCGAAAAGGGAGGGAACCAAGAGGATTGCTCTCATACTTCATTAAGGTGCTTGCATTTTTTTTTCTCACATCATGGTTAGTTGTTCTTAATGATGGTGGGGACCCCGGACGAGCTCCCATAAATGTTACAAGATTTTTCTCTCTGTTGGTGCCCACAATTCTTGGTCGCACTGCTTCATAGAATGAAGAGGTAGACCAAACCGAGAGAGGTGGGAAAAAAAAGCAAAGTTTATTGAGTGATAACAAAGTGATAGTATAAAAGTTCCCGAGGAGGGAGAGGATCCAAGAGTTGCCACCAGAGTTTCTGAGTCGAGGGGAGACAAAGTTTAATCTGATTAATCCTCCCTGTACCTGTCATCCAATCAGCTTTTTGTTACCTATCATATGGGTGGAAAAGGGTGGCGAGCTCCTTCCAGAGTGGTGTGAAGTCTTTTTAAGGGTGGATTCCTTTTTTCGGGGGGGGGGGGGTGGAACTTGTCCTGCCTGCCTGCCTTCCAGCTATCCTCCATCAACAGTAAACCTCACACCTTACATAGTGGACAATTCAGCATGGTCCTTGCATATTCTGTATTATAATACCATACCTTTGTTCTTTCCCATTCTCTGTCTTTAAATATTCTTTTCTTAACAATCAAAACTCTAGGGATACCTGAGTGGCTCAGTCCATTAAGCATCTGCCTTTGGCTCAGATCATAATCTCAGGGTCCTGAGATCGAGTCAAGCATCAGGCTCCTTGCTGAACAGGAAACCTGCTTCTCATTTTTTTTTAAAGATTTTATTTATTTGACAGAGAGAAACACAGCTAGAGAGGGAACACAGCAGGGGGAGTGAGAGAGGGAGAAGCAGGCTTCCCGCCGAGCAAGGGAGCCCAATGCGGAGCTCGATTCCGGGTCTCTGGGATCATAACCTGAGCCAAAGGCAGTCGCTTAACCAACTGAGCCACCCAAGCGCCCCCTCTCCTTCTGTTTGCCACTCCCCGTTGTGCACTTGCTCTCTTTCGTGCTCTGCTCTCTCTCTCTCGCTCTCTCTCTCTCTCTCACAGACATAACTAAATTTTTTTAAAAAACTTAAAAAAATAAAGCTATAAAAATGCCTTAGAAAAAACTGAAACTCTACTTACCCTCCAAGGCTCAACTCAGCACTACATTTTGAAGCCTTCCTTGATTCTCTATTCTCTTCCTATCTGTCTTATGTTATTTATTGTTATTTGGAGTACATAGTAACTTTTATGTAAACTGTCTCTTCAAATTAGACTTTAAACTCCTCATGGGCAGAGTCAATTTCTTTTTTTTTTTAAGAATTTATTTATTTATTTGACAGAGAGATCACAAATAGGTAGAGAGGCAGGCAGAGAAAGAGGAGGAAACAGGCTCTCCGCTGAGAGAGAGCCTGATGTGGGCCTCAATCCCAGGAGGCTGAGATCATGACCTGAACTGAAGGCAGAGGCTTAATCCTCTGAGCCACCCTGGCGTCCCGGGTAGAGTCAATTTCTTAAGTATCTTTATATGTTTCCTCCAAGTACCTACTGCATGGCTTTGAAAATAGTGGTGCTTAAGAAATGTTTTTAGGGTGCCTGAATTATATACATATATATGGAGAAAGTGTGCTTTGGAGGCAGACATACTTAGGTTTGAATCATGACTCTGTGACTTACCAGCTATTTGCCCTATCTGGACTATTTATCTTTCTGAGCTTCAGTTTTCTTTTCTGAGGGATGGAAATAATAGTACTTCATTGAGTTGTGTGCTTAAAAGAAGATAAACCAAGTGAATCATTCCACTGTGCTAGGTACTATGTGTTTAAAATTAAATATCATCGGTTAAAGATTAGTGAAAATATTATGATGAAAAACATAATTGGAATCAAAATAATATATATGATTCATCTTCCTAGAAAAAAAGAATAAGCATTTGTCTACAGCTAGTTAATATAAACTGTTAGTGTGTGTGAAAACCAAATAAAAAGATAGCATTTAATACATGAAAGATGGTGTATTTATTAATGAGAAAACTTTTATCATAAAAAGGAACCAAATAAAACAAGACCAACATACTGAAGAAAATGAATTTATCAGCTCTTATAATTTAAAAGTACAGTAGTGGGGCACCTGGGTGGCTTAGCCGGTAAAGCATCTGCCTTTGGCTGAGGTCATGATCCCAGAGTCCTGGGATCCAGCCCCGCATTAGGCTCACTACTCCAGAGAGTCTGCTTCTCCCTCTCCCTCTGCCTGCCACTCTGCCTACTTGTGCTCTCTCTATTCTCTGTCAAATAAATAAATAAAATCTTTGAAAAATAAAAAATAGGGGTTCCTGGGTGGCTCAGTTGGTTAAGCGACTGCCTTCAGCTCAGGTCATGATCCTGGAGAGCCAGGATCGAGCCCCACATCGGGCTCCCTGCCTGGCGGGAAGCCTGCTTCTCCCTCTCTCACTCCCCCTGCTTGTGTTCCCTCTCTAGCTGTGTTTCTCTCTGTCAAGTTAATAAATAAAATCTTTTAAAAAGGAAAAAAAAGAAAAAAAGAAAAGAAAAAGAAAAAATAAAAAAATGAAAGTCCAGTAGTAATCTGCCTCAGGCACAACAAAGACTATCCATTTCCAAAACAAAAAAAGACAAATCAGAGAGGGAGACAAACCGTAAGAGACTCTTAATCATAGGAAACAAACAGGGTTGCTGGAGGGGAGTGAGATGGGAGGGATGGGGTAATTCGGTAATGGACATTGGGGAGGGTATATGTTGTAATTAGCACTGGGTATTATATAAATAAGACTGATGAATCACAGATCCGTACCCCTGAAACAAATAATACATTATATGTTAATTAATTGAATTTAAATTAAAAAAAAAATAAGACTGTCTCTTTCCATTGCTCAACTCTATTCTTATCCTTCTTTGGCTTTCCCATTAAGTGCCATGGTGACCACCAGCAGTGCTGTCCAGTTTCGTATCTTTTCAGTTATCATAGACTCTCTCTTTCCCATTGGCTCCAATACAAGTCCCAGGATTGAGTGTCATTGTAGAGCCATGAACCACTGTGGTCAGGAGGATGGAATATACACTGCTAAATGTTTCCTCTTAAAGTCCTACAGATGGAATTGAGGCCAGTGCGAGAGAAACTATAGTTGACCCTTAACACAGGTCTGAACTGCATGGGATCACTTACGTGTAGATTTTTTTTTATAAAAATGATACTGTAAATTTATTTTCTCTTACGATTTTTTTAACATTTTCTTTTCTCTAACTTTACTGTAAGAATGGAGTGTATCATACATATACAAAATATGTGTTGATAGACTGTTTATATTATTGGTAAGACTTCCGGTCAATAGTAGGCTGTTACTAGTTTTTGGTGAGTCAAAAGTTATATGCGGATTTTTGACTGCAGGGGTTCAGCACCCCAACCCCCACATTGTTCAAGGGTCAACTGTGTATGGATTGAGAAGGGTAAGAGGAAAAAGTGGTTCTATAAAGAAGATGACACGTTCCATAAGAAATGGCAGTGGCTCATGGTCATGGAAGAACAGAAGCTGTCATTCTTAGGCTTAATATCAACTTTCTTTTCAGAATGAAGAATGTAGTAATGTAATTTATGTATTACAACAAAGAAAAACATACTGTATATAAGTAAGCAATTCTAAATGCATTTTATATACATATGGAGTTAGCTGTTAGAATTTTATTAAAGTGAAGAAAAAATGCTTTAATGAAGGATCTATATAAATTATATGTTTAGGAGGCATATTCGAACATAAAGATGTTTACTTTCACAATTATGAATTATGTTCAGAACTTGAATTTATATATAATAGTAAAGGTTACACATTTAAATGTTTTATATTAATAATGAAATGTATATAAAGAGATATAAAATGAATTTTAAACGTCAGGTACTACTCACAAAATATGTATTTACTGGACCTATTCACTGTATATATTTTCTTATAATGCTGTTCTTTTAAAAATATATTACTTTTATAGAAAAGGAGAAGGAGTTTTTAAATCTGACAACATTTCTACTATATCCATCCTAAAAGATGTGCTCTCTAAAGAAGCTACCAAAAGGAAAATTAACCTCAACATATCATACGGTAAAAAAAAAAAAAAAATGAAGAAGAAAAATAAATCCTTCTTTCTGGGGTATTGTTTTTTGGTTATTGTTACAGTAAGAATGTTTCTGATCAAAGTGACTTAGGTAATTGTGTCTGACTCACCTCCTTCTAGAGATAAATGAAGTATCAGTCAAACACACTTTAAAACTAATCCACCCAAAGCTGGAGTACCAGTTGCTTTTGGCTAAGAAAGTGCAATTAATTGATGCTTTAAAAGTAAGTATACATTTCCTGGACTCATGATCATTACTTTATTTTGATGGGATTTCTAAAATTTTAAGGACTTTAAAGTTACACTGGATTGGATTTTGAATATTAAAGTCCTTCTGTTTTTAATTTTGCATAAGGAATTGCAGGTTCATGAGGGAAACACAAACTTTCTGATACCAGAATATCGCTGCATTCTTGAAGAGGCAGATCACCTGCAGGAAGAATACAAAAAGCAACCTGCACATCTTGAAAGACTATATGGTTAGTGTATTCTAGAAAACTTTGCATATTTCTCTTCTACTGGCTATCTGTGAAGGATCCTGTAGGGAAACTAGGTAGGAAGATAAGCAAATATTACAGCAATCATGAACCAGTGACAATCAATTTATGGCATTGACTATTTTGTCAAATTTGTTTTAATAGTTAATATTTTACTTGAAAAAATGAAAGGAAAGGGACGCCTGGGTGGCTCAGTCAGTTAAGCATCTGCCTTGGGATCAGATATGATCCCAGAGTTCTGGAATCAAGTTCCTGCATCGGGCTCCTTGCTCAGCAGGCAGACTGCTTCTCCCTCTCCCTGCCACTCCCCCTATTTGTGCTCTCTCTTTCTCTGACAAATTTTTTAAAAATCGAGAAAAAAATGAAAGTAAAAATTAAGTGAAATAAGTGTAATGCAGTAAATTAATCTCTGTATATGAAGAAATCTGGTGTGAAAGAAATATAACCTATGAGACAATAAAATGTAGGCCATATTTCACACAAATAATTTTCAGGTTCTGTTGATATTGTAAAATATCAAAAGGCAGCATTTAGTATTTTTTAGGCAAAATGTAATAAAGGATATGTAAGTACTGTGAATTTACAGCAAAGCTTGTTTTGCTTTGGTGGTGACAAGTTGGTGTTTCACAAATTGTCTTGAAAAACTTCAAGAGCAAGAGAGAGATATGCAGGAAGAGAGAAAAAGAGAAAGGATGGAACAGCATAAGGAAAACATTTTTTGTGATTTTTATGTAGGCTAAACTTATTTATTTCCTATATTTTATAACATCTTCATTAATCAGATACTTAATCCTTACAATAGCTCTGCAAGTTAGATGGTGTTGTCTTTATTTTCCACATTTTTTAACTGAAATCTGACATTAAAGAATTTGTTGTCATATAGGTGGTGGCAAAACCTGCGGTAGAACCTCCTCACCCCAAATGCTTGCCTTTTGCACTATCTCAGATCTTATGTACAGTCAGTTGGTATCATCAATCCACATTGATCTGTGAGCCTGCCTAATGATATATTTATTTATGTGATCTTTTCTTTTTTTTTTAAGATTTTTATTCATTTGACAGAGAGCACAAGCAGGGGAAGCAGCAGGCAAAGAGAGAGGGAAAAGCAGGCTTTCCACTGAGCAAGGAGCCCGATGCAGGGCTCAATCTCAGAACCCTGGGATCAATCGTGGCCTGAGTGGAAGGCAGATGCTTAAGCTTAACCAACTGAGCCACCCGGGCGCCCCTTTGATCTTTTATCCTTATAATAACTTAGATGATGGGTAGTTTTATTATCACCAGTTCCAAAATCCAGAAAGCTTTGAAAACTAAAACTTCCGTAAATCATTTGGCCGCAAATTTGACTTGATCTGAACTAATAATTTAATGACAAAACTTCACTTAAACTCACGTAAGGTTATTTATAGTCATTTTTATTTCACTTAGTGTGCATATTCATCCATATATTTTGTTGCAGAAATACTATTACGTTTTGTTATCAGATGTTCCCACTCATTCTCTTTAGATATTATGCTATATATGGTATATCCCTTTTATTATCACCCTAAAATATGAAAAATTCTGAACATGTTTTGGATAAATCCCAAGAATGGTCAACATATTGATGGAATATGATAATTCAAATAGAATTATGAACAGAATCTATTGGAGCACCTCGGTGGCTCAGTCGGTTAAGCGCCTGCCTTTGACTCAGGTCATGATCCAGGGTCCTGGGATCAAGCCTTTGAGTGGGGCTCCCTGCTCGATGGGGAGTCTGTTTCTCCCTTTCCCACCTCCCCCTGCCATGTTCACTCTCAAATAAATAAAATCTTTAAAAAACAACAACAACAATCTGTCTATACTGTTAAAATGATCAGCTAGTGAGAAAAATAAACCTCTTATTGTGATGTCATATATACCGATAGCAGTTCAAAACTGGGCAGCAGTCAATTTATGAATTTATAAACAAATGATTGTTTTGAAACCTGCCTTAAAATCCCCCCAAACAAATATTTTTTTAAAAAAATATCAATACCTGGAGCGCCTGGGTGGCTGTTGGTTAAGAGTCTGTCTTTGGCTCAGGTCATAATCTCAGGATCTTGGGATCCAGCCCTGCATCAGGCTCCCTGCTTACCAGCAGGAGTCTGCTTCTCCCTCACATTCTCCCTCTGTGCTCTGTCTCTTTCAAATAAATAAATAAAATCTTTAAAAAAATGAATCAGTACCTTTAGGTTTGTATATTAAATAATACAGTGATGAGTGCTTAGAAATAGATTCTCAAGTAATAACTCACTTTCATTAAGACTGTGTTATTTAATTAGAACTAATCAATAACAGGAAATTAACATTTTTCTTTATAGGCATGATCACTGATCTTTTCATAGATAAGTTCAAGTTCAAAGGCACCAATGTAAAAACCAAAGTACCTCTTTTACTGGAGATTCTGGACAGTTATGACCAAAATACATTGATTGCTTTCTTTGATGCTGCATGAAATATAAACAAGGTAAAATTTCCAAAGATGTCTTTTTAAATGAACTGTGTGAAAACAGAATCACAGCACAAGCTAACTGTACATACTTTCATTTCAAATACTTTTTAATATTATCTAAAATATTTAAGGTGTGACTTCTTTTAGTAATGCTTCTGTTTTGAGAAATGGAGCTTTTTAAAAATAAAGAGAATTTTTATTTTAAAACAAGTGGAATGATTTGTAGGAATTTCAGTCAATTTTTTGCAGTGGATGTTTTATCTTTTAAATGAGAAATACTTGGAAAATAAAAATATATTCAAATATTTAACAAGCTATACACACATGTATAAACTTTTCAGAATGTATTGCAGAATATATTTACATTCAGTACTTCATCTGATCTTCACTGTATATTGTTTTGTCAAGTCATATAAGAAAACTGATTCTCTGTGAGGTTAACTGATTAAGAGGACATTTTTTTTATTTTGTAGAGCTAGGACCAGATCCCAAGTTCTGGTGCCTGGTTTGTGTCCTGGTTACTATATATGTTGTTAACCAGCAGAAAAAACTTATCAATTATTTTTTCTAGGAATTGAGATTGATTTGCAACTGATTTCACTTTTGATGGGTAATATTTTCTGACCCATGCTCAGTTTGCAAAATGCTTGAGTTGTTTCAGTGCTGTGAATTGTGGCCAGGGAAATGAGCAGAGCTTGCACAGATTGAAGGGATCTTCACTTGCTGTCCTGTAACCAGTAGAACTGTACAAGTGTACTACATGTGAAGAGTGCAGAGGTAGTGCTGTCCTCTTAGATTTTCCTGCACTGGTATCCACGGATTTCCTTTTTTTCTTGTACGGAGGGAAATAAGACTTTAAAGCTACAGAAGTTTTATTAGTTAATCTTAATCATGTTTTTTCATATTCAGGGGAATATTGTATTTAAAGGTTGTTTTTAAATGGCATAAAGAGGGGCCCCTGGGTGGCTCAGTTGGTTAAGCGACTGCCTTCAGTTTAGGTCATGATCCTGGAGACCCGGGATGGAGCCCCACGTCGGGCTCCCTGCTCGCCTGGAAGCCTGCTTCTCCCTCTCTCACTCCCCCTGCTTGTGTTCCCTCTCTGGCTGTGTTTCTCTCTGTCAAATAAATAAAATATTTTTTAAAAAATAAATAAAGATTATATGTTTTCAAGAAGAACACCCATGAATTTGTCAGAAAACAATGTTTCTTAATTATATACCATTATAAGCAAGCCTTGTATATTAAATTTGAAAATTTGTCAAAGGCACATATCACTGAGAGTTTTATTTTAATGAGATCATATTGTTTTTATTATACTTAAACAAGCATCATTGCTAAATGGAACAAATAATTGCATCGAGGTCACTAGAATTTCACTGGGTGCTTTTGGTTGGCTGCCACAGCTTGGGGGAAGGATGCATCAAAATCAGTGACTGTCTAGTTGAATTTCTTATAGTACATTACTTTTTGCTTTATATATATCACCCTCTGCTCAAGGTAGCACCTTCTCTCATTGCATCTTCACTAGGTAAATTCCAAGGCATAACTAAAGAAACATCTAAATGATAAGATGACATTAGAAACGGCCATTTGAGTATCAGTTACTACTTGAGCAGCATATTGATGATCTGTACACATTATGTATAATCATGACAATCATACGACATGTAGATCTTACTCCCAATTAATAGATAAGAAAACGAAGACTCAGACCTTGAATAACCAGAGCAAGACTACCAGGCCACTTAGTGTCTGGGTCAGATTTTGGAGCTTTGGAAACCAGTTAAGCTCACTGAAGGTCCGAGGGCTGAGGTTAGGCTGGGTGGCCCACACAATTGCTGAAGCTTTACTTAGTTTATCCTGGAGACCGCGCTCGGCCAGAGCCCAGCGATCACCTAGCGGCCCAGTTAAAGTCACCAGAAACTCAGGCCCCGCCTCTTCGGCTGGCGCAGGCGTTTTTCCTCCCGCCGCCGTCCGGCCTTTCTCTGCCCCAGCTCTGTGGCCTTCGCGCCGGCCTTCTTTCGCCTGCGCCCTTGTCGCCTTGCGTGGCGTCACGGGCGTCGGCCCTTCCCATTGGCCCATTTCAATAGTCGCGGGATACTTGAACTGCAAGAACAGCCGCCGCTCCGGCGGGCTGCTCGCTACATCTCGGGGGCGTCTTTAGCCCTCCACGCCCGGTAGTTCCTGCCTACGCCTTTCGCAACCTCTTCGGAACTGCGCGATCCCGAGCGAGCAGGCTGGCCCGGGCTGCGGCTGCTGGCTACGGCTGGAGTGTTTCTCGGCGGGGTCGGCGGGACCGAGTACACGCTACTTTGCGCCGCAGGCTGATCCCGCCGCAACCCCGGGAGCAGTGATGTTGGGCAGCTCCGAGCCCGGGCCTGCGGCCCGCGAGGCGGGCTCGTCGCTGCTAACATTGCAGCATACGGCGCTCCAGGAGGACCAGGAGAACATCAACCCCGGGAAGACGGCGCCCGCCCAGCAGCCCCGGACCCGGGCGGGGCTGGCGGTACTAAAGGCCGGGAACCCGCGCGTTCAAGCGCCGCAGCAGAGGCCCAAGACTCGACGGGTAAAGAAATGAGTGATATCTGCGGGAGGGAGGGCCGAGCGGGAGTTTTGCACGAGGTTTAGCAGTCCGAAGAGCGTGGAAAGAAAGCATCTTCCAACCTTTTTAAGGGAGGCCTGGGTCTGGAGTCCCCTTGATCCCAAGTTTTCTGGCGTGTGGGATGCCACTTACAGCTTCTCTCCCATTGCTCGCTTCGTCAGCGCTGTGCTTTTCTGTTTATTCTTTATTCTCCTTATTGGGGATATTTTTTTCTAGATAGTAAGGTTAAACCAAGCCCTACGTGTGTCCGCGCTTTTCTTGCCGCTTTAAACCCTAGGCACTGCCCCAGGATCTGGACCTCCTTCCTGCTTTCCATGGTTAAGATTACCTCTGTTTTAGGAAAGGGTATAAAAAATATTTTGCTTTTAGTAAATTCCGCCATTTTACCGGATTTGCTCTGTTGCTCCACCCTGGGGCGAAAGTGGTGAACCAACACCTCTTAGCCGGCTCTCCTAAACTTGTCATCTTTCAGCCTGCCACTTCACTCATCTTGTAGCCTTGATTAGTTTTACATAATGTCACTTAGTGTGATTCTTTCTGTAACTTTATGTAGGAATGCTTATAACGAATTTGAACATCCCTTTCTTCAGCCACTCAAACTTTATTCCCAGATAGTTTAACCTCTTGAGGGTATTTGGGAATGAAAATAGAAAATGAAACTCATAAGGGGAAGAAAGAAAAACTCTATTTAATAGGCTCAAAGCCAGATACTCATTTCTTTTTAGGTTGCACCTCTTAAGGATCTTCCTATAAATGATGAACATGTCACTGTTCCTCCCTGGAAAGCAAACAGTAAACAGCCTGCATTTACCATTCATGTGGATGAAGCAGAAGAAGAGACTCAAAAGAGGCCAACTGAATCTAAAAAAACAGAACATGAAAATGTCCTGGCTTTTAATTCAGCTATTACTTTACCTGGACCAAGAAAACCACTGGTACCTCTTGATTATCCAATGGACGGTAGTTTTGGTACGTTTTAAAGAACATCTGTATCGAATCATTGTAATCATAATTATTAAATGGGCTGAATTAATGATATTTTGCATTTTAAGGCATTATCTTCCCTGATCCTTACTACATAATGAAATTGGTTTAATGTAACAAAGTTTAGAAAGTGTGTGACTTGCCTCAGATCTCACAGCTAATACAACCAAGTGACCTATAAACTGGTGACCACCCTAATTGTGTACTCCTCCCTTACTATATACTGCTGATAACATCAGCTTAATTAGATCTCAAATGCTTTCCTTATTTGGAGAATAGATTTAAATTGTACTGAGAAAACTCACTTTGTACATACCACTTCAGAGAGTGTTTGAATAGGACACACCTTTCAATATTGTGATACCTAACATCTCTTAAGACAATTTTTTTTCTGCAAATCTAGCCTGATAACCAGAGAGGGACACGATCCTGTGAGTCAAGAGTTGAATCATGGCTATTTGCAATTAACCACACGTAAAATAAAGTAGCTGCTATAAAGAACTGCCAATGTTTTGTGCAACTTCTTTACATAGATCTGTCAAGTCACAACTGATTAAGTTCAGTCTCATTTAGGTTTTAGTTCTATTTTGAAAAGTGGTCTGGGAGTACCAGGAAAATCCTTTGGAAATAAAGTAATTTTTGTATTTTTATTGAACATTTGTAACAAGTTTTAACCTCAAGATGACTCTTGAAGTGAAAAGCGTAATGAATGATATTCTTGCCTTAAAGGGTCACTTAAAATTACAAAACACTTGTTGATTGTAGTGCTAATTTGTTTGAACTCATAACATACCAAATTTTCATTGACAGGATAGCCCTTCTATTATTGCTACATTGTACTTTGAATTTATCACTTTGGGGTCTGCAAACTCTCTTAGGGTATATCCTACATATTATCACAAAACTTGGATTTTAGCTCTGTCTTCATAGGATCACTGTGCCTTCTGCTCTTCTCTCTCATGGAATACGAATGATAATTTAACATAATACATTTTCAAATGCACTTTCTTTTTAGTGGTCTGTCAGTATTTTCTCTTGTTGTTTAAAACCAAGTGAGTAGAGGTACTAAAACCAGAGAAATATTCTGTGTACTTTGTCATGAGAAGCCCTTTTGAGTTGGATGAAAGAAATGCTTTTGTATGGGACACCTTATAAGGGCAATAAGTTTTGGCTATTAAATTAATTAGAAAATTAAACAATGAACTTAAGCATACTTTTATATTCTCCCAGAGTCACCACATACTATGGATATATCAATTGTCTTAGAAGATGAAAAGCCACTGAGTGTCAATGAAGTCCCAGACTACCATGAGGACATTCACACATACCTTAGAGAAATGGAGGTAAGAGCTCTTGGAATCCAGTTTTTATACTGTTGTTTATTCATTGTGGCACAATGAAACTGAGAGGATGTTTTTAAGTTCTTTAACTGCTAGTGAATTATTCTAATATTATACTTAACGTTTCTGGTATGTAGCATCTTTGTTAATGCTAGAATAATCTAATTGCAATTTTAACATCATACTAAGTAACTTTCTCAACAGGTTAAATGTAAGCCTAAAGTGGGTTACATGAAGAAACAGCCAGACATAACTAACAGTATGAGGGCTATCCTTGTGGACTGGTTAGTTGAAGTAGGAGAAGAATATAAACTACAGAATGAGACCCTGCACTTGGCTGTGAACTACATTGATAGATTCCTTTCATCGATGTCTGTGTTGAGAGGAAAACTTCAGCTTGTGGGCACTGCTGCTATGCTGTTGGCCTCGTAAGTCCAACTTGGTTTGTTGGATTAAAAGGGACTGATACCTTTCTGTGTAGGGAAGAAGTAATTTTTAACATTGTGACATTTTAATATATACGGAGGGCAGAAAGTCAGTAACTACTTTAGGGGTAGCGGTATGAAACAGTGCGAAACTAATTCAGGACATTAATTTTCCCAGATCTAGATTCCAGGGTACCTTCTTGAATGAAGATGGGAGACTGGCTACATTTTAATACACTAGGACTAGATTACTAAGTTTAAAAGTGTGGTTCCTTCAATCAAAAAGTACTTTCTGGCATAAAATCTTCTCCCATAGAAATTAAATAAATTTGAAAACAAAAAATATCTATTTTTCTAAGAATTTCTTAAATTTTCAGTTACTTGGTGAACTCTGCCATTATTGTCATCTTGGGAACTTTCTTGTCTCTTATATCCTTTGACTGCCTTAGGACAAAATCCTGAGTTCTGGATAGATTTGGGTCTTTTAGTTACCATTTATCTAGCTCTGTTGGAAATGGTCAAGTATCAGGGGAAACAGGCAATTGGTGGGGTATGGGGTTTGGACTTCATGTATTCTGCTAAAGGGATTTCAGAATTAGATCAAAAGCCTTGCTTCTCTTTTTTCATTGTAGAAAGTTTGAAGAAATATACCCCCCAGAAGTAGCAGAGTTTGTGTACATTACAGATGATACCTATACCAAGAAACAGGTCCTGAGAATGGAGCACCTAGTTTTGAAAGTGCTTGCTTTTGATCTAGCTGCACCAACAGTAAACCAGTTTCTTACCCAATACTTTCTGCACCAGCAGTCTTCCAACTGCAAAGTTGAAAGTTTAGCAATGGTAAGTTCTTTTCATTTTGTTGAATGAAGATTCTTAGGTCAGTTTAATTATATAGCTTTGATCAAGGGATTTAGTGTTTTGGGGACAAATTAGTGTTGCAGTACCACTGGCAAAAGATAACATGAATTGGGAAAGTACTAAGAATAATGATATGAGGATGAAGTCTTAGGAAATGAAATGGTAGCCAGAAGAGTTGTTTTAAAAATTATTAAAAGAGGAAAAGTATAGGCTAAAGATAGATAAGGCTATGGGAGTTTTTTTTTCCTTTGGTTGCCGTAGAGCCAGTCTTTTAAAGATTTTCTTGAGAGAGAGAGCACAGAGGGAGAGGGAAAGGAAGAAGCAGACTCCCAACTGAGGAAGGAGGCTGATGTGGGGCTTGACCCCAGAACCATGGGATCATGACCTGAGCCAAAGGCAGATGCTTAACGAACTGAGCCACCCAATGTCCCACCATAGAGCCAGTCTTGAGGACAGGAACACATTAGGGCAGAAGACAAAAATTCGAGTTTTGAATTCTAGAGCTCTTGTGATCATAAAGTATATTTTCTTTTTCATTCCAGTTTTTGGGAGAATTAAGTCTGATAGATGCTGACCCCTACCTAAAGTATCTGCCATCAGTTATTGCTGCGGCAGCTTTCCACTTAGCGCTCTACACGGTCACTGGACAGACCTGGGTATGTATCACCATGTCCTCACACATCTGCCTTGCAACTTATATTTCCCCAGGTAAATTGGATAACTGTCCTGTATAACTGTTACTGATATATAGAGGTACCTACCTGGAAAAAATGTTCAAAAAATCTATGCTGTTTAAAGTGTCTTACCTGTTTAATAACATACGTTTGCTTGTTAGGTAAAAAGCTTTGTTATTCTTGGGTTTGAAAGGTGTGCTTAAAAAATGAGGACCATAAGACCTGCTGTTGGCAGGGAAAGTAGTAAAAACTCATCAAAGACAGCATAGAAGATGGAATGAGGGCTTAAGAAATCTGGAATATTTGTTAGTTGGAGGTGTTAAGTCTTGAAATTTAACAAAATTCAAGTTTAATGCCAATACTAACTCATTGTATTAGTGTCTGTTCCTAGAAACAAAACTCAGTGGTTGTCTACTCCCTTCTCTGCAGCCTGAATCTTTAGTTCAAAAGACTGGATATACCTTGGAAAATCTTAAGCCTTGTCTCATGGACCTTCACCAGACCTACCTCAGAGCACCACAGCATGCACAACAGTCAATAAGAGAAAAATATAAAAGTTCAAAGTAAGAATTAAAATAGATATTAAAGAAGCTTGCTTTTCCATGCTACCACATGGTTGAGATCCTTGACATTTTAAGGATTCACAAAACAGGCACAGCCTCTTAGCAGGCCAACCTAAGTAGGTTGTAGTTATGCTTTATGTCCTGCATTTGAAGGAGAAGAGGGGAGAGGAACCGGGCACACTTGCATGTTTTATGGACCAATGATTCTATAACCATTAACTCAATCAGAATAGAAATAGCATTTCTGAGTTCCTAGTTAGCTGTATCATTCCATGATCTTCTTTACCCAATGAATATTTACTGAGTTTTTTTTTTCCCTACTTACAGGTATCATGGTGTTTCACTCCTCAACCCACCAGAGACACTAAACGTCTAACAGTGAAAGACTGCCTTTGTCTTCTAAGATGTAAATCACTCAAAGTATATGGTGTACAGTTTTGTAAGGCTTTAATTCTACAATCATTTCCGAATAGAGTTATGGTCAAGTACAAATTATGGTATCTATTACTTTTTAAATGGTTTTAATTTGTATATCTTTTGTACATTTAACAATCTTAGATATTTGGCTAATTTTAAGTGGTTTTGTTAAAGTATTAATGATGCCAGCTGTCGGCACAGTAAGAAGAACAACTAATAAATGGATTTGGAAAATTTGGTTTGTAAGTCAAATTTGATTTGACTTTATGATATTACTCAGAAGAATTAATTTGATTTACTATAGAAGGGAACTGGGAAGGCTTCTCCTGAAATTAAAATACAGTTTTAGGAAAGCAGAAACAGATAAAAGTTTGAGCATTTTTCCTAAGGAACTGGATCAGTTTGGTGACTTGAGCATTAATCTGAGTATATCTGGAATAAGTCTGTGCTTATTTATCAGTTGTGATGACCCTGAGAATCTTTCAGCCCTTTGTACACACTATGAAAATGCTGTTTCATTCCTCATCAACTTTTCCACTTCACTGAAGTGGCAATTATTTAAAACCTGCTAAGTTGTCCAGAAGGTTTATTTTAAAGCATAATGTAAAAAATTATATAAAGAATCGACTAGATTTTATAATGGATTTGTGAATAGAAAAATACTCGTTATGAGCACTGAATAAATATCCTTTTAATAGTTATATACACAAATATACAACTATGTGAGCTTTAATTAGCAGCTCTCTTCTTTTTTCTTTTCTTCACTGGCTTTTTACTTGGTGCTTTTTCTTGTTTTGCACTGATGGTTTGTGTTCTGTGAATAAAATAAATTCAACAGTTTACTAACAGTATTAGCACTATAAAGCCAATACCATGGATGGTTTACCAGACTTACACCATTTTGCTCGTTTAAATTTTGGACTACCAAAATAGGAAATCTCTCCTCCACCCCTTGTGTGCCCAGGAGAATATATAACATTTGCTAACTAAGAATAAAATTCAGTGACATTAAAAAGCATCCATACAGTTTTACAGAATTAGGTCCTGTTTTTAAATCTCAGTTTGAAGAAATCACAGAACAGCTGGATTTAAAAAGGGGGGGTGTCTTTGTTTACAGTAGGATAAGATGAGAATAAAATCAGAGATGTCTTGAGTTATCTGTATACATTTGAAATAAACCAGAAATTGGTTACCTTATTTTCTTTGGGTTCTTGTCTGGTTCTAAAATGATCATTTCTTCTTCTTCACTGTCTGAGAGTACTATAGGAGCATCTTTAAGAAAATGTTAAGCAAACAATATAATTACAATGTCTTTGGGGAAAAAAAAAAATTTTTTTTTTAAAGATTTTATTTATTTGACAGAGAGAAACACAGCCAGAGAGGGAACACAAGCAGGGGGAGTGAGAGAGGGCGAGCAGGGAGGCCGATGTGGGGCTCGATCCCGGGTCTCCAGAATCATGACCTGAGCCAAAGGCAGCCGCTCAACCAACTGAGCCACTCAGGGGCCCCTCTGTCTTGGAAATTTTCTACATGGGTTTACGTCAGCAGTTATAATATTCTATTTCCATACAAAACAGCCCCAGCTACCCTGAGTAGAGGCTTATGGAACAACTTGTTCTTTTCCTTCCCTGAAGTAACTCCTTGGAGGTCTGAAAAATAACATTCTTTCTTAAAAATTCTGTAATTATGATAATTTCGTACATGTTATAATGGGGAGGGAAGTGTATGTAACTTCTTCCCTTTATAGACAACACTGGAAGGAAAATACCTAGAAGCAGAATTCTTGGGTCAAGAGATACATACTTTTTAAAAAATATTTTGCCAAATCCACCCAAAATACTATTTAAATTTATATTAAAAAACTCATTTTCCTATGCACCCTTGCCAATGGTGGTTTGTTTTGTTTTAAGATTTTATTTGAGAGGAAGAGAGAAAGCACAAGCAGAGGAAGAAACAGAGGGAGAGGGACAAGCAGACTCCACACTGAGCATGGGGCCCAAACTAGAGCTTGATCCCATGACCCTAAGATCAAGACCTAAGCAAAAATCAGGAGTCACATGTAACCTGAACCACCCAGGTGCCCTAATTTTTAATACTGTCTGATAGCAGTAGTTAGAAAACATCTCTTTTTGCTTTGAATTTATTACTACTAGGGTTGCCCATGAAATGTTACTGGCCATTTGTATTTGAGAATTACTTTGTGTATCTTTTGCCAGTTTTTTCTCTTGAGCATTAGTTAATGATGTATATAAAATGAATCAAACCTTTCCCCAGGTGGCATATCAATCTTTGAGTTTTCAATTGGTTTCTCCTTATGTTCATATGCTTTAGAAAGGCTTTACCTGCTTTATCCTCCCAATTATCTTAGTCTCCTTTCATTATTCAGTTGAAAATACTACTCTTCAAAGCAGTAACTGAATGTTTAGCTATTAATCTTACTAATCTTAGAAAAATATTTCACAAATATATAGAGGCATATGCAAAGATGCTTTACTGTAGCACTGTAACAGAAAAATGGTAACATTTATCAATAAGGGAACGTTATTAAGTCAACCTAGTTATTGTCACGGCTAGAATTCTACGTAGCATTTAAAAATGGACTGATGGACATGAAAAAATTCTAAAGTTTCATTCATAGTCCCTGTGTTTAAGCAGTTTATATTGGTGTAAATAAATACATGGAACAGTCTGGAAGAATAATACCAAACAGAGGTAACCACTAGGAAAGCTATTCTGAATAAGGTTCCCAATCAATGCGGATTTTTTTTTTTCTTTACAAAAAACCCCAGCAGACTCTCAGTAATGTTTACGGGTAATTAATTTCATTCCTTGAAGGTAGGCAGGTATGTATATTATAAACCTAATCAGTATCACCTTCACTATTTTTTTCAGCCAGATTTAGTAAATACACCCTTATAGTTCTCTGCCAACCTACTTGCTATATCCATCCTTGTATAATTTGGATTTTTCAAACCCAATTCATGTTTATTATAGGCCAAGCAAGAATTTGGTTTTCTGAACAGTTAAAAAATATCCACACTTAAAAACAATTTTCTCCATTTCTACAGCTTTCAGAATGCAAAGAACATCTAGGACTGCCATTATTCCAGGTGATTTTAGAGTTTTATATGTTCTAATACTGCTTTAATAACAGCCATATATAACTCTTTATATTAACGTTAATTAATTTTACATTAAAATTAAAATTTAGAATTTTATTTTTCGGTCACAAACCACATTTCAAATGCTCAATATCTGCATGTGGCTAGTGGCTTTTATGTTTATTGAACAGTGTACACACAGAACACATCTAACATTACAGTTCCATCTGGACAGCTCTAATATATGTTATGATACATATATTACATATATTTTATGTTTGAATCTAGAAACTACAAAGAAAAAACAGCATGCAGGAATGAACTTAAGAAACTCATCCCTTTAAAACTGGCCCAGATACACATATAAAAGGAAACATTTTTAACTAAAAATGCCACTACATGCCAGAGTACTACTACTCCACAAAGATGAGTACATTCTTTTAGAAAAGAATTGGAGTTAATATTACAGTTAGCACTAACAGTTTAACTAATATTTAAGTCACAAAATATTTAGCCCCTCTAAAAAAGGAACTAATATAAAAATAAGATCCCTAAAATAGGAAGGTATATGTAATACACATAATTACATAAAAGCCATAAACAGTGTTACCTACCTTGGCTTCCAATATTGGAGACTTCTATTCCAGTGTCCATTTTTATACTATCAAGAATGACTGCCTCATCAGTGCCATCTTCATCCTCCTCTTCCTTCTCAGAGTCTTCAAGATCACCCCAGGAGTTCTCTATTCCCTCTCCAATTTGGGCAGTTCCAGGACTCCAAAGCACAGGATTAGAAACACTTAACAAGTTAAGAAAACTACAAATAACAAAAATACTGCTATTTGATGCAGCGTTGTAAAAGATGAGAGTAAAAGTTTTAAGACTGAAGAATACATCAAGTTTGTGCGAAAAAAATTTTCACTAATAGCTACACTATGGGTGGCTGAACAATAAGAAAAAAAACTCAGGTAAGATTTTATGGAAATAATAGAAATATCAAGACATACTGGCTCTCAACAGTTGCAGTAAAAAATGTGGCGAATGGATGAATAAATAATTTCCAAGAACAATGTGTAATAGTATATGTATAAAGTGCTTGACTGAGATTAAGGAACACTTCTAAAGGAAAATAAAATGCTGTAAACTGGCTAAAAAGATAGAAAATTTTTAGTTTTTGTAGGACAGCTGAAGAGGTGAATGTTATATCAAAGACTCAATAAAACTAATCACTGTCTTGTATCTTAAATGTTTTCTCTAACAAAGCAGTGTTTCAGAAAACAAATCAATATATACACCCTTCACATATAGCTAATAATTCCAAAAGTGTTACAATCATATTGTATTGTTACTGGAAAAAACCATCTAATAAAGATACACTTCTAAAGGAGGTTCAGCGTCAGCAATAATTTCTTCTGCTTTCTCTTCTACGTCGGAAGTATCAATAGGGGCCTTTTCCATTTTAAATGCTGTGATTCTTTGGCTTGCTATAGACTCTGCAAAGCCGAATTTTCCACCTTCTTTCCTGTGTGGGTTTTTTATTTGGGGGTGGGGAGGGGGAATGATAGGTGGAAGAGAAAACAGGAAGGGAAAAGTCAACCATTTTATCCTTTGATGGAGGAGAGACATTGAGAAAAAAGTTGATTAACTTAACCTCACCAATTTATTATGTTTATCAAGAGAAGAATAAAAAGTTACTATAATTTTTTGAACTACGTGCCAGGCAAGTGCTGAGTGCTTTAAGTGTATTCCCTAATCCCCAAACCAGCCCTACCAAATAGGTATTACCATTACAGAAGACACTGAAGTGGTGGGTTATAGAAGAAGCAGAGAACCAACTCCAGTTTTTGTTGCTTCTGTTAATTGGAGCTACTAGATTTTTTCTAAAGAAAATGTGGCGTTTTTCTAAGGAAAAATATTATGTGGCTTTTCAATACAGATTATATTTAAATTCGCATAATTGGAATACAACATAACACTTCCGTATATTCACCTTAGATTAAATGATAAGGTTAAATGGGAGCCTGAAAATTAAATGGTTACTTTTTTTTTTTTTTTTTTAATATTTTATTTATTTGACCGAGAGAAACACAGCCAGAGAAGGAACACAAGCAGGGGGAGTGAGAGGGGGAGAAGCAGGCTTCCCGCCGAGCAGGCAGCCCGATGCGGGGCTTGATCCCGGGTCTCCAGGATCATGACCTGAGCTGAAGGCAGTCGCTTAACCAACTGAGCCACCCAGGCGCCCCTAAATGGTTATTCTTACGCAAGAAAAGTCCTTAACAGAAAAATCTGTTAAAAACAAGACGACCATTTAGGTCGTCTAAAAAAAATTACACTTACCTTACTTTCTGGTCATTCTCCAAAGCCTTCTGTATTAGCTCTGTAATTTCTAGTACTTTCACACCAGCTATTTTAGTACATCTCAAAACCTAGTTATAAAAGTACATTCTGTTATTTAAAGGCAACAAACCACACATTAAAAAACATAACTCAGGGAAGATTTTATAGAAATAGTGAGGAATATCAATATCTAACAAAATTATAAACATGAGAATAGTTTTTTCTATCTTTAAAATATAAGATTGGTCTTTTCCAATATGAAAATACAATGTAAATACAAATTAATGCAAAATGTGAGACTTGTTTTAAAATATCTGAAGGAAATCACGTTAAGAAAACAGACTCAAAAACTTCTCTGACAGTGTAAAAGATACCACTGAAAAGGCTACAGACATGCACTATATACTCAGGGATGCACTAACTACCTTTCTGTGTGAGTGACCCAAAGCATTAGTTCAAGGGATGGCTGCACTATCCCCTGGGAAACTATAAAGCAAAGATTCCCAGGCTTCAGGGACCTAATGGATCAGAATTCTTGGAAACAGGGATCTGGTAACGGTCATAATATTGGTCATAGAAATTAGTATGGCACACTTAACACATGCTATATGCTGCAATATACCCATATGTTTATCCTTACATTCCTTAACAAGGTGTCAACAGTAACTTTATTCCCTGTTTTACAGATAAAGAAGCCAAGGCACAAAGATATGAAATCATTTGCAAAAGGTCAGTTAGTATAAGGCAACTGGAATTCCAGCTAAAGGAGCCTCTGTGCCCCACCTGTGCTATATGCTATATGCCAATCTATTTTCTAGAAGCCTTCATGTGACCCTGATATGTAGCTGGATTTGAGAACTACTGCTTATTGAAAACCCAGCTTCTGAGAGTACCTAATTTCCACCTTTTTGACATTTTTTTCTTTCCTCTTTTTTTTTTTTTTTTTTTTTTTTTTTGAATAGGGAGATGAATCTATTTTCTCACTGGAAAGAAAAAAGTATTCCTCTATGTAGAAGGGTTAGATCCTGGAGGGCCAGAGAGCAGCAAGGAGAAAAAGGTACTTTGTAGCCAATAGTCAACACAATGTAATAATACTGAAACCAGATTCTAACATATTCTAGAATCACTAAAAATATCCTCGATGGCTTTTAGTTAAAAAACAAGAAAAAGCTTATAAAAAGAAGAGACCTATTCTTAAAAGAACATTAATCAAAGCACTAACTTGATCTTTCAGCAGCATTATCCCACCACTGGACTGGATAGTACAAATCTCTCGATGCTTGTTCATGGCAATCACCAGCAGGCCATCCATTACACGTTCTTCTCGTTCATTGGGATCCACCAATAAATATGTACTGAAATGAATGTTAACTGGACCTGAACAACTCTAAGGCTGAATGCTTGTCAATTTTAAGATGATGAATATTTTTAAAAGACAGCATTAATAAAGTCAACACAGTGAAGATCTGAGTCTATGAATGTGAATCATTTTAATGGGAAAAGAGATGAGAATTACAGTTTTTATGGACAATATAAAATGCTGAGGGGCTATCACTAGCTATGATAAAATCACTTTAGTTCATACTGGTTTTCCTTAGATAATATGTAATCTAAACCTAATGCTACCACTTCAGTTAAATTACTTATCGTTCATCGATAAAAACTTAGATAACATTAATTTGTTAATTTTAAATATCCCCTAGTGTGTCCTAGATTCTGCAGTTCTTCTAGGTTCTGCTAATGACTCATTAAAAGAATACTATTTCTGCACTGTCCAATGTTTGCCTCTAGTCACATGTGGTTACTGAGCCTCTGAAATACAGCTAGTGCAAGGTGAAATGTACACACATGAAAAATATTAATTTCAAAGATTTAGTAGAATAAAAATGTAAAATATCTCATAATTTTTATACTACATATTAAGATAATATTTTACATATGAATATATATCAAAATCAATTTTCCCTCTTTCTTTTTAATGTGGCTACTGGAAGATTTTAAATTACATATATTCCTCATGTCGTATATCCACTGGACAGTGCTGGTCTATTTCCCATTAATGAAACTCTACACTACAATGACTAAAGTTGAAAGCTTCCCTAGTTTTTATTCATAAAATTGTTAAAATATCTTATTTATATCTCTCTTTGTTTCCAAAGAGATTTTAAGGCTCAATTTTTCATTTAAAGGCACCACTACATGGACCGAAGACTCCAGTTTTTCAGTTGTGGGAAGAATGTGAATTGTGAAGAAACTACTAGAGAGCTGAAGAAAACTAGATTTATTCTATTTGTGAATCATTCCCCCTTGTGACTTGCTCCTCTAATATGCTTCAAAGGCCTATCTTCCATTAATCCACAGTAAGTCTCACCCTACTTTCCCGAATTGGAGCCTAACACAACTCTATTAACACCCACACATCTCTAGCACCACCATGCCACCGGAAATTTATAAGTATCTTATGAAAAGTGTTGTGAATTTTCTTCATTACAAAAGAATTTGTCACTTCTATTGAGAAATCTCTTTGCCAACTAATGCTCTTCTCTTACAAAGAAAGAAAAAAAAAACATAAGGTGTTGTAATGTTAGAAGAGGTGTCTCTTCATCTGTCTATAGCACATTTGAATAGAACAAAAAGTTCCTAGCTGCATGTACAATTTCAGGGATGACAGGAATGAGACTTACCCTTGCTGGAAGAAGGCAAAACTGACACAAATGGGCATGTGGTGGATGCTTAACGGTACAGGATCTCGCTCTTCAGGTGTGTACTGTTTGAAAATAAAAGCTTCAGTAATTAGTCACTAAGTTACAAACATAAAAAATATCTTGCACATCAAATATTAAAATAAAAAATATAATTCCTTTAATCGTCAGTTGAGTACTAAGTTAACTCTTGCACAATTACCTATTTGACTGCCACTCAAGTTCCCTAAAACTTTATGCATATATCATAAAGCTTTATTGGGATATAAACACCATAAAATCCATTCACTGTATGTATACATCTACTCATCCTGCAGTAAATTTATAGTTATGTAACTATTACCATAATACAGTTTTTTGACCTTTCCAATGCCCTCCCCAAATCTCGAACCTATTTGCAGTCACTTCTCCCTCCTACTCCCAATCCCAAGCATTCCATGTAACTGGAATCAAACGATTTTGTCTTTTGAGTCTGCTTCCTTTTAAGTTGGCATGTTTCATCCACCTTGCAATATGTATCACTTAGTTTGGTCCTTTTAACTGCTGA
Organism: Spilogale gracilis; assembly: GCA_004023965.1. Lineage (NCBI taxonomy): Eukaryota > Metazoa > Chordata > Mammalia > Carnivora > Mephitidae > Spilogale > Spilogale gracilis. Next base: position 32,009 of record PITA01001925.1, on the reverse strand, counting down.
ACAGCATTCCACTGTGTGGATGGATATACCACCATGTGTTTGAAAACCCAGCTTCTTAGCAGCTGATGAACATTTGGATTATTTCCAGTTTGGAACTATTATCAATAATGCTGCCATGAAACATTCACATGAAAGTCTTTGACTTAAAATGTACTATCATGTCTCCTGAGTAGATTCCTAGGCATTTCTAGGATTTGCAACTCCCGGAACTGTTGGGCTGTGTAAGTTGACACTTAACTTTTTAAGAAACTGCCAAACTTTTCCAATGTGGTTATACATTCTACGTTACCACCAGCAATAACTCTACAATATTTCTTTTTAAAAGATTTTACTTATTTGACAGAGAGAAACACAGCCAGAGAGGGAACACAAGCAGGGGGAGTAAGAAGGGGAGAAGCAGGCTTCCCACCGAGCAGGAAGCCCGATGTGGGGCTCGATCCCGGGTCTCCGGGATCATGACCTGAGCTGAAGGCAGCTGCTTAACCAACTGAGCCACCCAGGCGCCCCAACTCTACAATATTTTTGTTTTGTTTTGTTTTTGTTTTTGTTTTAATATTTTTAAATTGATCTCTCTCTTTTACTTCCTTATACCAATTCTCTTTTCTAAAGGAACATATCTATTGTTAATAAACCTTTGTCTCTGCCTCTAAGTCTTTACAGAGTCTACTCTAGTCCAATGCCTAAAAGCAGCACATGAACGACTGCTCAGAAATGTAAGCATCTGATGTTTCCTTCCACAACTTTAAGACTACAACTATCCACAGTGTACTTTCATTATTCCAGCATGAATTCATATAAACTGAAGATGACATACTTAGCACAAGAGAAAGGCAATGTCAACAGTTTTCAAAATGTGGCCCTTCCACTGGCAGCATCAGTATCACCTGGGAACTCTGCTAGAAGTACAAATTTGTAGGTTCTACCGCTACCCTACTCTGAGTGTGGAGCCTAGCAACATGTTTTAATAAGCCTTCCAGTTGTTTCTGAAGGACTTTTGCCATAGAGTAAGCACAAGTATCTCACTGTGCTGAGAACCATTTATTTCTCACACATGTGGCTCCTACACATAAGCCAACCATTTCATCTAATGCTCAATCCCAAGAAAAAAGTCATCTGGTTTTATCCTAGAAAACCAACATAGGGTGTGCCTTTGACAGACACTTTAATAAAAGAGATTTAAGAGTTTTCAAGGACAATTCTGACGATATATCATTTTTGTCTCATCAAATTTCAGAACATACTTAATTACCATCTACAAAAATAATTCACTATTAACAATTTACCTGAACATCAAGGATATTCATTCACTCATAGGGAGAAGCCTGGCTCAAATCATGGGAGCTTACCAGCGTTACTTCCTCTCCTTGGACAGAGACATCAGGTCTTCGGAAATGACACAAGGCTACAATGGCAGCAATGCTGGCAGCATCAATAATATTCCCATCATGATTTAATAAATGTAGGTCCACACGTATCTGCCAAACCTGAATGTGAATTTAAAAGAAAAATAAATCCTAACTGATTACAACCAGTGGCTAGTCATAGGAAAGTTACATTGTGTGCAAATTTTTCTCTTGCAGTTAAAATATGCAGTTACTCCTTCTATTTTATCAATAAAAATGTATTAAGAGAAATGTTAAGCCAGACCAACATCTGAAGTACCAACAGTTCACCTTTCTGTGAGTCATCTGACAACAGTAAAATATATACTCTAAATAAATAGAACCACTGCACAATTAATACTAAGATTTTCCCAAACCTAAAGTATATTTTTATTTTGTTTCCTAACTTAAAAACCTCAAACTCTTAGGTTTTAGTTGACAATATTTACAATAACCCTATAAGTAATCCAAATAGGAAGCATCATACTCAAGGATATAATGTGGAAAGTGACTTCTCTGTTGTCAAAAAGATAGTCAAAACGCCTAATCAAGAGTAAAGTTCTAAAACAGCATGCAGCATAATTTACTGAGAATAACATTTCCAGGGCCGGTCTACCACTGACTCCCTGTGTAGCCCTGTATAAGTAAATAAACCTATACAAAAGAAGGATTTAATCTGTTTTCAGTTCCTTATTCATAAAAAAGGAACACATTACCTGCTTCTATCAACTCACTTAAAAAATCGAAGAAAATAAAACAATATATGAAAAACCACAAGTTCTTTGAATAAGACATTTTTACACACATTCAAGTTGATACTTTCACCAATGTTTATTGTCCCTTCAGAGAGAGAGATGACAAAGTTCTATGGGTAGCACTCCTTTAAAGTGAAGTGAATCACTATAAAACTGAATTAACAGAAGCTCTGAAATAAAAGTACAGATCTAGGAATCCATGAATCAACAATACTCAACCTAAGATTAAGAATTTTGGGCATATTCCCCACCTTTTCACCAGCAACAACACAGAGAGATTCAGTGTCTATACACTTCGAATTTCTTAGACATCTTTCCAAGAGTCGATTCAACTTCACCAAGAGATCTGACTGCCTATGAAAATAGGAATGGGCTAATGTCATGAAATATAACACCAGGCATTAAAACAATAGCTCACTGTTGTTATGTTCTCCTCTGGCTAAAAAGCAGCTTAAAGAAAAAAAAAAAAAAAAGATTTAAATACCTGCCAGGTTCAAAAGCTGGGGCAGCCATCTGAGAGAGTTCAAGGTTAAAAAAAAGAATACCTTCTGTTGCCCTATTGAGCTTTGGAGAAACAAGTTCACAGGAAACCTGTCCAAGAACTCTGCAAAGTAAAGTACAAATCTGTTAACTAAATATATCTCCTTTCCAATTAAAAATAAATCTAAAACAAGGACCAATTTAGTTTTGATCATACTGTGAGAAACAACATATTTAGTACGACGTATCATTAGAGGCTGAAATAACATACAAAGTATAGAATAGATACAGACATAAAACACATATTGGCATACACAAAAAGATGACAAGAAAAAAGATCTCTTATTACAATACTATTCCACAGATTTTTTTATTAAATCAATGACCTTTACTTCTCTTTTCTAAAACAAATATTTATTGACAGAAGATGGCATGAAAAGTTGCAATTTCTTGAGTTTTCATATGGCACGGCTGGCCAACCTTATCTGAACAATACTATCACAGATTTCAAATAAATATTAAAAATCTAATTGCCATGTCAGAAAAATGAGAAAAGTAGGCCTTTTTAATGGGAGGTGCAGAAAACAAATTCAGGGCAATTACTGCTGGCTGTATATATGATTTAAAGAGATCAGAAAACTCTATGATACTCATGTGATGAAAAATATATTTATGGTTAAAAATCAAAAGCTCTCGCATTAAAGATAATATACTCATTTCGGCAGTGAAACAAAGCAGTCTGTCCACAACTCTTAACTGCTTTGTGAACAACTGAGTCAACAAGGTTCCTTTAAACTTCTCCGTATTGAGCTTTTATCTAATTTGAATCGTTTGTTACCTTGTTTTCCCAAGTTCCACCATACAGCACCCATAATCTGTTCCAAATGAGATCTTGATATTCCTATAATCGTACGTTTGTCTGCCATCCAGCCGCTGTAAGCACAACATTCGTTCGTTTATTCCTTCAACAGATATTTATTGAGCAGCTACTCTATGCCATGGCTAAACATTTGGACATTGCTGAATTCCAAACCACTCCCCATGGGAAAGGGGAAACTAGGTGCCCGAGCACTCCTAGTCGCTGGTGTGATTCCAGCTTTGAAACCACCCAGAGCAAAAAAAAAAAAAAAAAAGGAAAAGAAAAAGCTTAAGGGATGGGGTAACGCATGGGTAGTTTCGTCCAGCGGCTTCCTGGGCCTGCGAAGGCTCTGTGCATCCAAACCAGAAGGCTGCGAGTGGCTGTGCGACCAGAGCACCCACGCACCTCCAAGTTCCCCGGGACCACTTACCTTCTTCTCTTCGATGGCGCGGAGTAGGAAACGGCGCTCGCAGTTTGAAAGTGGTGTCTCCTTCATACTGTAGGACCACAGCACACACTAGTACCGGAATCTGCCAGGAAAAGTGTACTTCCTCCCCTTCACTCGCGACCCGTTCACTTTGACGCGCAGGAAATTTACGTCATCAAAGCTAAGCGGCTTAGGAACGCAAGGCTGGGGGCGGTCGCTAATGCGCAAGCTCTAAGCTGCGTGAGCGCTAGAGGGTGTGGCTAGAAGCGAGTGCGTTTAAGGAGGCGGGCTTCTGAGCGTAAAGATCTGTTTCTTATATCATTAAGTGTAGGGAGGAAAAGGGCCCCCAAACAACTATAACTTATAGAAATTAATATCAGTATGGGGCTTTTGCATTTCATCCTTTCTTCAGTTCTATCCGGGTAGGCTAGACAGGAATTGTTATTTTATACAGATGGGAGAGATTTAGAAAGCTGCAGAGGCAGTTTGTAGCATTTTCAGTGGAGAAACGTTAGATTGAACGGGCGAAGTGGAGAGGAGGGAGGAGAAGAAACTTGAGACGGCGAGGTGGGGTTTTACTGGGGGCTAAAGGTGAAATCTCGTAGACTTGAGAAATCGACAAGAATTGAGAATATTAGCACTTCATAACTAACGGTGTTACAATCACCACTGGCTGAAACAAAATTTGTTGTTTATTTTTTCGGTCTCCTCGTTTATTTTAAGCCGATAAACTTATTTTTATGGTCATAGAGGAACCGGATGCTCGCGCCGCCAGCTTTATTTGTTTATTTATTTATTTTTGAAAGGTAGTTTATTGGAAATACACCAAGGTACACTCAGCTTTTTTTAGAGAGGCGGTATGAAGAAATCGTTAAAAGCAGGAACTCCAAACTATCCGGGTTCTAATTCTGACCCGGCCCTTGACTAATTCTGTGACCGTGGTCAAGTTAGCTTATGTGCTTCACTTTATTCATCTGCAAAGTAGGAGTGATAAACCTATTTATTATGAGGGATGAAAATGAGTTAATGCATGTAAAATGCTTAGCACAGAGTCTGGAATGAGTTAAGTACTGTGTGTTTGCATATTATTTTGTTAACATTTGTTTCTGAGGTGATAGGCACTGTAACTCCTTTTCAGGCTCTATTCCACTACTCTTGTCTTTTCTTACACTTTTCTTCTTTTTCCTGGTAGTGATACACTGTAGTCTGTACCCTCAATCCATGTACTTAATAAATTACCTGTATATGTGGGAGCAGGAGAAGGGGGGTGCGGGGGTGGGGTGGGGGGGACTTCTGTGTCCAAAGAGTGTTCCAAGCGCTGGAGAAAAGGGGTGGACAAAACCCTATTCCTTGAGGAATTCATATTTTCTTTGGAAGAGACAAACAATAAAAGCTTAAACACACAAAAACCCAAGTTTCACGCACTGAATGTTCTCTTGCGATTGGGGTTGCTATTTTAATAAGGATAGTCGCAGAAAGAGATTGTTCTGTAGAGGTGGCATTTAAGTAAATTCTCAGTGATGAGAAGGAGCAGTCATGGTATCATCTGGAGGAAAGGAGTTTCAAGCAGAAAGAGCGACATGAGTGAAGAATGAGATAGGAAGAGATTAACATGGTCTGGAGACAGAAATTGTGAAGGAGGAGGAAAGTGGGCAGAAATTATTACCACAGGCAGTTGATTGGTTTTCAGAATAGGCAAGGGGATTATGGATTATAGGCCATTCAAGTTCTTTAACAATATCAAGTTCTTTTATGATACAATTTAACAACAGAACTCCTGGCTAATTTCATCATTTAAGTCCTTGTGTTCTTTTAGTGGGCATTTACTAATTTCTCTTTTCATCAGAAATGAAATGTTGGCCTTTATGGTTGTAGTCTATCCTTTCCTGGATGGCTGCTTCGTAGTGGAAAAAGAATGTTGTTTGGCTTCAGATAAACTTCAGTTCTAAAGGACTTTGGGTGAGCTAAGTAATCTTTGTGAACTTCAGCTTCTCTATCTTAGTTTGGAAACAATAATTTATGTTAAGTTGAGAGAATCTAACACTGTTTTGGACAGGATACCTATTCTGTTAGTTTCCATTTCCTTTTTTGGCTTGCCAAAGCCTTCCCTTGAAATCACTCAGATTGTCCATGTCAGATTGCTGTTCTGAGATTGCTACTTGGTTACTTTGCCCTTGCTTTTATCCACTTTGCTAGAATTTCCACCGTTCTTTCCTACTTTCACTTTTATTGTGATTTGAACACTGCAGCATCTGCCTTTCATTGGAGTTAATCCAAGATGTATAACCCATCTCCACTCACATCTACGTGCCATCACAAAATATATTTACTTCACAATCTCATTTTTACTAAGAAACTTGAAACAGCCAAGGTACCTTGGCTTCATGTTTTCAGGGGAAAAAAGTTTTTAAAGTTTGAAAAGAGGTTCAGATTGTACATTCTGCTCTTTAAAAAGAATCAGTCTGAATCAGCATATGAACTGGGATTATCTGTCTAAACATAACCTGGTTTTCAACAAAATATTTGAATACATATTTTTTTTTCTGTCTTTATTGGGCATCTGTTGCTTTGTCTGACCAACATCCTTCTGTTTTTTGGAGAAATGCCCCTTCCTGATGCCACATTATTCTGGTGTTGTTAATAGCAGGCAGGGTATGACCAGGCCCTACTAATCATGGAACTCCATCTCTCTCTCCTCATTGCCTGTTCACCCAGGAAGAGCTAAACAGAATCGCTTCATCAGTCTCGACATGTGAACTCTGGGAGAAAGTTTTGGGAGAGAAAGATCTTTCCTTCTCTAATATTATAAACTCTCATAACAAGGCAAGTCTGGAACTGTTAGGGGCCATCTTGCCACCACATGGAGAGAATGTGTTTGAAAATGAAGTAAGACAGAGGCCAGTAAACTGAGAAGTAAGGGAGAGAAGTGGAGCCCTTATGTAGAAATAGTTTGCACCAGTTATTGGACTTTCCAGTTGGTGAACCAGTACATTTGAGTTTCTCTCTGGTTAGGTGTATCCAGAAGAATCCCGACTAAATACACCTCTACTGGATTATAAAGATCCATGTCTTACTAACCTTTATAGCACGTACTGAGACCGGTAGTGTACTTTGTAAGTAAATGGATGAATGGTCTGTTACAGCACATCTCGTGAAAGAAGTTAATAGGTGGATGAATAATTGAACAAATGGAATCTTATAATTTTGTTTACCATATAATTTACCATATAATATGTCTGCCATATAATTTGTCTCTATGGAAACTGGTTTTCCAGAAATTATCCTGGAAGAAAATAATATAAAATGTTAAAATGGTTATCTCTGGGTGGTGGGATTCTGGCATTTTTTTTTCCTTTTTGAACTTTCTTATTTATGAATTTTCCAAATCTTCTATAAGGCATAGCTTTTACCATCAGAAAAAAAATAAAATGAATGTGTTTTCCTTTTCTTGTTCTGACACATTTAACTATTTATTTAAAGATATTTTGGCTTTCAACTACATTTTAACAAAGACGTTTGTTTTGTTGTTTTTCAGGACTCAACCTGGAAACTACATAGTTAATATGTGAAAAGATTTTATGCATTGACAACTGCTGTTTTCTGAATGTTTGTGTTCCCCTGCAAATTCATATGTTGCAGTTCTACCCCCCCGAAAGTGATCATGTTAGGAGGAAGGGGTCTTTGGAAGGGGAGAAGGGAAACCTCATGGGTGGAACTAGTACTTTTTTTTTTAAGATTTTGTTTATTTATTTGACAGAGAGAAACACAGAGAGGAAACACAAGCAGAGGGAGTGAGAGAAGGAGAAGCAGGATTCCCGACTCAGGGCTCAATCCCAGAACTCCAGGATCATAACACTTTAATGACTGAGCCACCCAGGCACCCTGGAATTTATAAAAGAGATCCCACGGAGCTCCCTGGCCCCTTCCACCACATGAAGATACCACAAGAAGTCTGTGACTCAGAGAGAGCCCTCACCCAATCATGCCAGGACCCTGATCTCAGTTTTCCACCCTGAATGGTGAGAAGTAAAGTTCTATTGTTTATAAGCCACCCAATCTGTGGTATTTTGGTTATACCAGCCCAAACAGACTAAGACAAAAATGATTGAACACCAATAAGTCACATATAGTATGTATTTCCCGTCCATATTTTCCTTCCATATTATAAATTTAAAAACCCTAGTTTATCAACTTCATTTCTGGTTTCTATGGAATAGTTAAAAAAGCTTCCTTTTCTTTTTTTATCATTTGCTATGATCAAATATCTCTATATGGTCTCGTATTATTAAGCTTTTTCTGTATGTTTAGAGGAATAAAAATTATCTTCAGCTTACAACAAAATAAGGGAAGAAGAGAAGCAGGCGACATTTTGATTTACACAGCTTTCAGATAGTTGTAACATTTGGGTAATCCTGGACATAAGGAAATCAGGTTCCACCCTAGCCTTCCTGAGTCAGAAACTCTACAAAAGGGGCCCTACCATCTGTGTTTAAAAAACTCCTCCAAATAATCTTTGTACACGCTAAAGTTAGAGACGTCCTGATCTAAATTTCTTGGAGAAAGAGATATACCTGGTCTTGTCCATAGCTCTGAGATTCCCAGTCCGTTTTTATGCAAAATGTGCTTGCAGATGTCTTCCACTCCCCTTCCCCAAGGGACACTGCCGAGGGCTTACTGATTTCTGGAGGGAAGTGGAAGTAGAAAAGGAATTATGGAGCTCCAGTATGTGCTAGGCAGCGTGATTGTTGCCAACAAAGTTGCACTTGCACACAATGATTTCCTAACTTGCTCTTCTTTACAGAGAAAGCTTTCAATTACAATCTAAACCTGAGCTATATCTCAATAGCATGGATTTTTATTTTATTTCTTAACAGCATGGATTTTTACAAGTTAACAGACACATGTTTAGGAACACAGCGAAATTGAATGGAAAATACAGTTCCTATATACCCTTCCTTCCTCAACCCCACTACATACATGCAGCTTCCCCCACCATCAACATCCCCAGTCAGTATGTTACATTTGTGCAACTGATGGACCAACGTGGACACATTGTTATCACCCAAAGTTTGTAGTAGGGTTTACTCTTGATGGTGTACATTTTATGGGTTTGGCCAAATGTATAATGACACATATTCCCTGTTAGTTGCCATACAAAATAGTTTCACTGCCCTAAAAATCCCCTGTGCTTCACCTGTTCATCCCTTCCTCTCTCCTAGCCCGTGGCAAGCACTAAGCCTTTTACTGCCCCAAAGTTTTGCCTTTTCCAGAATGTCATTTAGTTGGAATTATAAAGTATGTTGCCTTTTCAGATTGGCTTCTTTGACTTAGCAATATGCATTTAAGTTTCTTCAATGTCTTTTTGTGGCTTGATAACTCATTTCTTTTTATCACTGAATAATATTCCATTGGATGGATATACCATCATTTCTCTATCCATTCACTAATTGAAAGACATCTTGGTTGCCTCCCAGTTTTGACAATTATGAAGAAAATTGCTATAAACATTCACATGCAGATTTTTATGTGGTTCAACTCATTTGGGTAAATACCAAAGCACACAAATTGCTGGATCATATGGTAAGAATCTGTTGAGCATTATAAGAAACCTGTCAGACTATGTTCCAGAGAGGCTGTACCATTTTGCATTCCAGCCAACAGTGAATGAAAGATCTTGTTGCTCCACATCTACACCACTGTCTGCTGTCAGTGTTTGGTATTTTTACCATTCTAATAGGTGTATGGTGGTAGCTTGTTATTTTAATTTGTGATTCCTTAATGACATATGATATTACATATGTTGAGGAAATATATATGCTTATTTGCCATTTACAAACTTCGGTGAGGTGTCCATGTCTTTTCTCCTTTTTAAATTGAATTGTACATTTTCTTATTCTTGAGTTTTTAGAGTTCTTTGTAAAAAAAATTTTTAGGGTGCCTGGGTGGCCCAGTGGGTTAAAGCCTCTACCTTCAGCTCAGGTCATGATCTCAGGGTCCTGGGATCAAGGCCCACATCGGGCTGTCTAGGGAGCCTGCTCCCTCCTCTCTCTCTGCCTGCCTCTCTGCCTACTTGTGATGTCTCTCTCTCTCTCTCTCTCTCTCTCTCTCTCTCTCTCTCTCT
>PITA01001925.1:0-21885 GCA_004023965.1 Spilogale gracilis | reverse complement strand
TCCCTCTTTCACTCCCCGTGCTTGTGTTCCCTCTCTCGCTGTGTTTCTCGCTGTCAAATAAATAAAATCTTTAAAAGGAAAAAAAAAAGCACTTATAAAAGTAAAGTTTTTTTAAAGAATTATTTGTATTTTTTGGATTGTTGGGTTTGGCCAGTAAATCCTGAGGCAGCAAATGGAAAGATTACTCCAGACACCTTAGTAGGAGAAAGGAGAGGGCATGGGGACTAGACATTCTAGTGGCGAAATGTCCCAAGCCAAGCTTTGCCTCCACTTTTATTGTGAACTTTAGCAATACATCAAGGAAATAAGGAAAACAAGGAGTGTGAAGCTTTAATAATCAGGACAGTAATAGAGGGAGTATCCTGTGATTAGAACAAGCTGTGCTCATGTTACATGTGTAGACTGGGAGTACATGACCACCAAAGATAGATGTTTCTCCTAAGCATTTACTCCCTGGATGAGTGCATTGAGCCTCAACAAGGATCCAGCTATTGTCAGCCTGGAAACTGCAAAGGAGGCCCAATTTTCTGGATACTCCTTTGCTTTTCAGTTAGTCTCACACACGGAGGCATGTATTTATTAAATCTTATCTAGCCAGGCATAACAGATTCCCACATTAGATGATAAATATGTTTTGCACTGTTTTCTCTCAGTCTGTGGATTGTCTTCTCATTCTATTGACGATGTCTTTCCCGTAACAGTTTTTAATTCTAGTGAAGTCCAACCTGTCAGTGTTTCTTTTTTGGATTATATCTTGGCATTGTATCTAAAAAGTCATCATCTCCAAACCCAAGGTTATCTGGATTGTCTTGTGTTCTTAATGGTGGTATACTTTTTCCATTAGAGTCCTTAGTTTATTAATTATCATTATTTTAAATTCCAGATCTGATCATTCCAACATCCTTGCCATATCTGAGACTGGTTCTCATGTTTGCTTTGTCTCTTCAAACTCTATTTTGTCTGTTGGTATGCCTTGAACCTTATTGTTGAAAATCAGGCATCATGTACTGGGTAAGAGGAACTGGAATCTGTAGCCCCTTAGTGTTGGTAAGGTGTGGAGAAGGGGAAGCATTCTATAGTCCTATGATTTGGTCTCAGTTTTTAAGTGAGCCTGGCCTTTCGGCTGTGACATTTTACAAGTGATTCTCGGTTTCCTACCCCACTTCCTTAGGTAAGAAAGGAAACTTAGTGGGGAATGGAGTTGGGTCCTTCCTTTTCCCCCAGGTCAGGTAGGTTCTGGTAAAACCCCTCTCTTGGGCTCTGTTGACATAGTTTCTATTGAGGGCAGGCTTAATTAAGTACAGAGTGTTCTGGCTCTATGTCAAAGTGGCTACCATTCCCCTTGCCAGAAGCACGAGAAGACTTTTTTCCCCCAATCTTCACTGTGAGAGCCTGGTAGGGCTTCTGGAGGTAAAACTCACAAAAGAGTGGGAGTCATCCTATGAGTGATCCCCAACTGGAGTTCTTAGCTCTCAGACTTGTCTGCATTGAATTCCAGCAGTCAGTCCATTATAGCTTAGGTGTTCGACCACAGAGATTGCTGTGGAGGTTTCTGCATGTGAGTTTCTGTTCTGGTAAACTGTGGTTCTCTGTACCTGCCTATCTGCCTCTCCAGATTTTGTGGCAGTGATTTGTTCTGTGACCTCACTTCTGTGACAGATCTAAGAAAAGTTGTCATGGTTAGTTTGTTAAGCTTTTTTCTTTTCACGTGGACAGGAATGACCATTTCCAAGATGACTGTGTGCTAGACCAGAAACTGGAAGTCACATGAAGTAAAAACTTAAAATGGACTCTTTTATTTAACAAACATGCATATAATGCTATGTGCCAGGTCTTGATTTTAAAAGTTAGAAATATTAATCCTAATAACTACCCTATGAGCTAAGTTAAATTATTATCTGTTTCACAGATGGAGAAACCAAAGACACAGAGATATTAAGTGATTTACCTAGGGTCACACAGCTAGTAAAACATAAAACCAGGACTCATTGTCAGGCAGTCTGTCTCAAGAGAGATATAACCACTACCCTGTGCTGCTGCTTATAAATGGGAATCCATTTCTAGGCCAAGTATATGATCTTCACTTTAACACCAAGTCAATTTATTTTCTTTCTCCGATAGGATCTTAACTTCCCTCTTTCAATTATATGGACATCTACAGCTGACCCTGGAATAACATGGGTTTGAACTGTATGGGCCCAGTTTTATGTGATTTTTTTTGATGAATGCAATACAGTGCTATGAGTGTGTTTTCCTAATGTTTTCTTATCTCTAGCTTATTTTGTTGTAAGAATACAGCATATAATGCACATAATATATAAAATATGTTTAATCAATTACGTTATCAGTAAGCTTTCTGGTCATCAGTAGCTATTAGTAGTTAAGGGGTTGCCTGGGTGGCTCAGTCAGTTGGGCATCTCCCTTCAGCTCAGGTTGTGATCTTGGGGTGCTGGGATGGAGCCCCATGTCAGGCCTCCTGCTTGGCAGTGAGCCTGCTTCTCCCTCTCCCCCACTGCTGCTTGTGTTCCCTCTCTCTTGCTATCTCTCTCTCTCTCTCTCTCTCTCTCTCTCTCTCTTTCAAATGGTAAAGTCAAAAAAAAGTGATTAGTAAAGTTTTGGGGGAATCAAAAGTTATATGCACATTTTGGCACTGGGAAGGTGGTCAGTGCCCCTAACTCCTGCATTGTTCAAAGGTTAACCATACATAGAGAAGAAAGCTGCTATTCTATTACCCAAACTCAATTTCTTATGCTTAGACTTGACATGCAATTAGATGTACAACCATGAAGTAAGGCTCATTAATGCAAAGAAACATGATGAGATCCAACTGTAATCCCAAAGCTTTCATACAGTCAGAAGTAGGATTGTAATTTAGCTTTTTTTTTTTTAGTTGACAGAGAGAAACACAGCCAGAGAGGGAGCACAAGCAGGGGGAGTGAGAGAGGGAGAAGCAGGCTTCCCGCCGAGCAGGGAGCCCGATGTGGGGCTCGATCCCGGATCTCCGGGATCATGACCTAAGCTGAAGGTAGTCGCTTAACCAACGGAGCCACCCAGGTGCCACCAGTGTAATTTAGCTTTTATTAATAAGCAATAAGAGAACTTCTGTGTGCAAAAGTGGTGTTGGTTCTTGATTGAGAGACTCTTACAGAATATGTCACTTGTACAACCTTTATCCCTAAACCCCACAGATGCTGTCCCTATATCATGGATCAATTCTTTATTCAAATTAATGACTTAAGAGGAAAAACGTCTACTTAACTTCTTGTTTTCACTTTGTTTACCTCTTCCTAAAGTTGCCCAGGAAGGAAGGCTTAGGTTACTTCAGAAGCAACAGCGTCAGCAGAAGTGGGAGAATACCAGATGATGGTGACTCTCAAGAGGTAAGAGTGGACAGCCAAAGCAAGAAGGTCGTTTCATGTTGGCATGTCTCTTTAATAAGCGTAAAGTATTGGCGCCTGGGTGGCTCACTCCATTAAACGTCCTTCTTGTCCTACTTCAGGTTATGGTCTCATGTTCAGTGGGTAGTCTGTTTCTCCCTCTTACTCTGCCCCTCACCCTGCTGGTACTCTCTCTTTCTCTCTTTCTTTCTCTCTCAAATAAATAAATAAAATATTTTTAAAAAGCAATAAAGTATTATTTTAAGATGGTACTTCAGTGGCATCAGTGAAGTGCCTTCAGTACTTCAGGCATCCTCAAAGATGGACCCCCAGGGATCCCCACCTCCTGCTATTCAGGGCCTGCGTAATTCTCTCTTTTTGATTGACTTGCCTCAAACCGGTAGTCTCCCTCAACATTGAGAGGATACTTTTGTGATTAGATTACAAGGGAATGTAGCTTCTATCTTCCTTGCAGGTTCACTCCCTTGTTGACTGTGATGCAGCCTGTTTCTTTGTTGGGGGGGTGGCACGTGGCAAGGAAATAAGGATGTCCTCCAACCAATAGCCATGTAGATATTGAGGCCCACAATCCACAGCCCAAATGGAGTTGAGTACTTCCAATGATCCAGTAAGTGAGCTTGGAAAAAGATCCTTCCCACGTTAAGCTTTCAGGTAAGACCCAGCCTTGGCTGATATCTCGATAGCGGCTTTAAGCAGACCCAGCTGAGCTGTGCCTGGATTCCTGACTCACAGAATCTAGGAGATAATAAACATTTGTTGTTTAAGCTGCTAAGTAGCAATAGACAGCTAATGCAATTTGTAGCACAAGCTCTTAGGTGAGCATTACTTCTAGGTTTCCTATTTCCACTGACCTATTCTCATCTTGTTGATAGTGCAAAGAAAATCTGTATTTCGGGGCGCCTGGGTGGCTCAGTTGGTTAAGCGACTGCCTTCGGCTCAGGTCATGATCCCGGAGACCCGGGATCGAGCCCCACATCGGGCTCCCTGCTCGGCGGGAAACCTGCTTCTCCCTCTCTCACTCCCCCTGCTTGTGTTCCCTCTCTCGCTGTGTTTCTCTCTGTCAAATAAATAAATAAATAAAATCTTTAAAAAAAAAAAGAAAGAAAGAAAGTCAATGACAAGCAATAATCCATTGAGCAATGGATTTATTATCTGATCCAATAATATTATCTGAAAAGGTGAATACCTTTGGAATACCTTTGGAATCTCTGTTATGAGTACATATCTATAAAAGGAAATGCCAGGATAGGTTTATACACAGGGACTGGAAAGGAAAGCTGAAATTAACAGATTATGTATTATGCTTGATGGTAGCATTTTTCTTTAATTTTCATTTCTGATATTACTAATACAAATCAGATTATATAGCAAATAAGAATCTGAAAGAATTCAGTCATTTGTATACATATTTTTTGTGAGCATGCTGTGTGCCAGGCTCTATTCCAAGTGCTGGAATCATGTAGTGAACAAAATAGACAAAGTCCCTTGGAGCTTATGTTATAGAGTCAGATGGACAGTAAAATAATCAACAAACAAGCAAATAATTAATGCCTAGTAATGACAAGTGATACAAAGAACAGTAAAAACAGAGAGAGTGGTGAGAGAGAGTGGTCAGGTAACTGTGCAGATAACATAATCAGGAAGAAGCCTCTCTGATGAGTAGGCATTCAATGAAACCTGGAAATATGCAGAATGAATTATTAAGTGGACTTTGGTATTCCAAATTACCAAATAGGCTATGAGAGGGATTGCTGGAAACAAATAAATGACTTCTTTGAGGTTCTGTGGCATGTACCAATACACAGCTGGACATAGTTTTATGAGAGGAGATTTAAAAAGCCTGGACTCCAGAGCCAACCTCTTGGTTTAAATTCCAACTCTGTAACTTACTAGCTGGGTGACCTTGGGCAAGTTATAAACCTCTGTAAAAAGAAAATGAGGCTAATAATCACACACTTATAAAGTGGTCATAAGGGTTAAATACTGTACAAAAAGCACTTAGAACAGGCCTCATCCATATTTAGCGATAATAAACATTAGCTACTGTTCTTAATAAGTTTCCTTTATTACAATATTTATTTGTTGTTAAATAAGGTCAACACATACCGCTCTCTGGAGGTATAATGATCTGCCTTTTATACGGTGAGGGGCTCTGGCCTTCAAATCTGCAAGCCCAGTTTCCTAATAGCTTTTCTGGCCTCTAGGAGAGTTTTAGCACAGGAACCCTGAGCCAGCTTCCCAGACACATGAGGTATACATTGTTAAAAGAAAGGTATAAAGAAGTAGGTGTCAAGAGTTCTTTGACATCATCTAAGAAAGTCACACATTTTCCAAAATGTAATTTTTATTGTGGTTCAGGGCATCAGGCAACCTTGGGTTTAGATCCTGGCTTGAGAAACAGTGATGTGTTGGACACATCATCCTACCTCTCTAAACTGGAGTTGTTATAGCTGCTGTTCTTACAGCACTTATTATGTGCCAGATACTTTTCTAAGATGCTCACATATGTTAGCTCATTTATCTTCACAATCCCTTTACAAGTGGTTACTATTATCCCCATTTTACAGATGAGCAAATTGAGGCAGAGATCAAGTGACTTTCTCAAGGTCACACAGCCATTTAAATGGCAGAGTCAGGATTTGAATGGATTCTGTGTGGCTCGAAGTCTGTGTGCTTAAAAGCCTTATATTCTCCTGCCTCCATAAGAGGTTATGTGTAAGCACGCATCACAGTGCAAGACACTAAGTAAGTGCTCAATAAATATTTGTTGGAACGATTAATTATGCAAAGTCATAGTAAATGGACTATCTCCATACTTTATTATGGCTCAAAAATTTAATTATTTTTCACGTTTTTAGGTTATCTTGTATTTATTACATCAACTTTACAAATCTAATAACCCTATTGGATTACCTGGCCAAATTTGTTTGTACTGAGCCCATGCTGGCTCCTGATGGTCACCTCCTATGTTTCTAAATGCCCACAGACCATCTGTCTGAGAATCTATTTTAGAATTTTGCTTGCAATCAGTGTCAAGCCCATCATTTACATATTTGCCTTCTTTGCATTTTTGGAACTTGGGGAACTTCTAGTTCTCTTCAAGATGAAAATTTAGTTTACATTACTGGCATACTTCATTAGTGATGAAGACCATTAGAAATTTTCTGCATAGTTTCAATTTTTTGTTAAAGTAATGGGGGATGACTGCATTATACTAGAAAAGCATTTGAATCATACAACTAGCAAATCACTTCTATTTCAAACCCATAACTGTATCAGATTGTGGGGCTGATCCAGCATAAAATTAGATTACTCATCTGTTAGAGGAAATTTTCCAACAGGAAAATTTAGGTAGGATATGAGTCATATAATCTGACATTCTTCTGCTATCTAAATAAATCCTATTTCTTTTAACTAAACCATATGTTTTAAAGGAGTAAAGGAAAAATAAAGATGTAAAATTTTTGTACCTCGAACCTCTTGACCAATTAGGTATTTTATACATTTGAATTTCTGAGTGCTAGTTGGACCTTGAAAATAGGTCATTTTCTTTGCAGCAAAACTTTCCACCTGCATTTCTTTCTTAATAAATGGTTTCTGGTTACTTAAATATAGCAAAGAAATTAAGTTATATATACCTTTGTTTTCTCTGTAGATGATATTGTCTGAAAGCAAAAGCTAGTAGTAAAAGTTCTGAAATACTGAAATGGCTAGTGCATGATCTCCCTTATGTTTTCTAAAGGTCAGTGGCATTGTTAGGAGATGAGAATTAGACTTCAAATTTTAAGTTAGCCAAACCATATTTTATTTTTATAATCTACTTGTAAAATGGAAATAAGTTGCTTCCATGGGAAAGTTTTGGTGCAACAGTTGGAATCAGCACCATAGACATTGGTTTGGCATTGGTCATAGAGCCCAAGATTGTATCCCAACCCCTCCTTTAGTTTCATCTGCTGAGAGCTGAGGATGAGTTGTAGTATAACTACAACGGATGGGGGGTGGTAAGAGAAGGAAAACAGGACAGAGCAGACCTTGGTGGATCTGAGAGGACACTAATATGTTAGATGAGATTTGAAAGCCCATGTGAGTGTGTGTATATGCATGCATTCTGTGTGTGTTTCCGCATTTAGATTGTCTTACACTTCTTATTGTTAAGACCAATGAAAATTGAGTCTCTTGCTTGATTTTTCTGCATCATTTGATATCATTTTGTGTGCTTGAGATGATTTTAGTGACCTTCTTGAAATACTTCCCCCCCCCCTTGACTTTCATGAATTCTGCTTCTCCTAATTCTTCTACCTCATGTGACTATTCCTTTTTAGTCCCCTTTGAGGATTCCTCTTCCTCAGTTCATCTGTCAAGTGTCAGTTTATCACTGAATTCTGTCTCAGGAGATTTCTCCCTTTTTACCCTCTCCCTGGTTTTCCACTTCCCTGGTTTTAATTACCAGCTGTGTGCGGATTATTCCCAAAGGTATTGTGGGATTTCAGACCTAAATCCAAACCTCTTTCTTCTGGATTTCTCTACATGCTCTGGGGACATTTCAAGTTTACTGTGTCTACAACTGAATTCATTACCTCTCTTCTCAAACTTGTTTTTCCTTATATTCTGTCTGGTGAATGGCAGCACCCCTGTAGCCAGTACATCAGAGTGTCATTCTTGACTTGTTTCTTACCACACTCACCCCTTCTCATAACTCACCAAGTCCAACTGAGGCTACTTCCCAAATATCTAATCCATTTGTCTTTTCCAGACCCATTGTCATGGCCATAATTCAAGTCACTATTGCCTTTTCTCTAAGTCATTGTATTAGCCACTGACTTAGCCTGCCAGTCTTCAGTCTTGTCTTCTTCCACTTCTTTTCCCACAATATGTATGAGGCTTCAAAACACAAATCCAGGGGCGCCTGGGTAGCTCAGTCATTAAGCATCTGCCTTCTGCTCAGGTCATGATCCCAGAGTCCTGGGATCCAGCACCATATCGGGTTCCCTGGTCTGCAGAAGCCTGCTTCTCCCTCTCTCACTCCCCCTGCTTGTGTTCCCTCTCTATTTGTGTTTCTGTCAAATAAATAAATAAAATCTTTAAAAATGAATAAATAAATAAATAAAATAAAACACAAATCTACCATGCTGTTTAATTTACAGCCCTTCTATGACTTCACATTACTTTAAGATAAATTCCAAACTCTGCCCCATGGTTTACAACACCTTCTCTAATTTAGTCTCTGTTTTCCCAATCTGTAAACACTCTTCTTTTTATCTAATCTTTGACTTTACTGAATTATTTTCAATTACTCAAAGGCACCAAGTTTTCTCTCATCTCCAAACATTTACATTGGGATACTCTCTGCCTGAAATGCTTTCTTCTACCTTTTATATCTGGCCAACTCCTAACCGTTCTTCATGTTTCAGCAAGAAGTCTTTCCTGAAACCCAGACTGGTTGGAGTTCCCATTCTGTGCTTCTAGAAGATTTATGGCATGCATTTAAAGTGGTCTATTTGGGGGGCGCCTGGGTGGCTCAGTTGGTTAAGGCTCAGGTCATGATCCTGGAGACCCGGGATCGAGTCCCACACGGCAGGAAGCCTGCTTCTCCCTCTCTCACTCCCCTTGCTTGTGTTCCCTCTCTGGCTGTGTTTCTCTCTGTCAAATAAATAAAATCTTAAAAAAAAAAAAGTTAGCTGATTTAAAAAAATAAATAAATAAAAATAAAGTGGTCTGTTTGCCTGGCTGTGTCTCTCCTTAAGCTCCATGAGGAGAATGTGTTTCATTTACTCTTTATCCACCATGCCTGGGCCTGAAACATGGCAGATACTTAGTAAATATTGAATGAATAAGAGAAAAGCAAGGCCAAGGTGAAAATGGAAGCATATTTACCTGGCACCATAAGCCTATATTGTACTGCACAGCAAGAGTAATTTCACAGTCACTTTTGCATTCCGACTGTGTTCCAGGCACCGTTCAAAGCAATTTCCAAACACGCGTTTTTCCTAGCAACCCTAAGTAGATGAGGATTTTGATGCCTAGATAGATAAGGCAACTTGCCAAAGGTAAGACATTTATTAATTTGATGCTTTCTCCTCTTTGGTAGGAGAGCTGTGAGTGCTCACTATGTCTAACAAACTATGTTACTAATCATATTTTGCATAAAAGTACCACTAACATGATTATGACAGACTTCAAGTTTGAGGCTTCAAATTCTCTAAAATAAGTTTTAATCTTTAAATTAGAAAATATCATTTTTAAAAATAACCATGCATCTGTTGAAGGGCACCTTGGCTCTTTCCACAGTTTGGCGATTGTGGCCATTGCTGCAATGAGGCCATTGGGGTACATATGGCCCTTCTTTTCACTACATCTGTATCTTTGGGGTAAATATGCCAAATAGTGAAAATCAAGTATCACGTGGTTTCACTTACTTGTGGTGCATAAGGGGTGATATAGAGGACAGTAGGAGAAAGAAAGGAAATGGGAAGTAAGGTAAATCGGGGAGGGAAACGAAACATCAGAGACTTTGGACTCAGAAACAAACTGAGGGCTTGGAGGGGAGGGGAGTGCGGGGATGGGAGAGCCTGGTGCCCTGATATTGAGGGCACATATTGCATGGAGCACTGGGTGTGGGGCATAAACAATGAATCTTGGAACACTAAAAATAAATTAATTAATTAAAAAAATAACCATGCATTCTTTTTATGAGAAAACTGTTAAATAAAATTATTTCTCAGAACCTTTGCCAACATTATATAAATAATGTAAAATTTCAATGAAACTACCCTCCTTTATTTCAAAATAGTTTCAAAGCCTTCTCAAGAAGGACAGATGGTGTTTTCATCATCTACAATAATATGAAGGATACTAAAGTCAGTTGAGGTGAGGCAAAGTACCAAGTCTCATGGAGCCAGGCCATTAATTTAAGATGCCTAAAGAAATTTGTTCAGAATTGGGAATTTTTACAGACTCTCAAAAAACCCAGAACATATTTAGCCATCCAAATTGTCTCTCACAAACTGCTCAGTGCATTTCTATCTTTCTGTAAGAGATTAGTCAATATTTTGGTAATCAGATTTTGAGCAGGCAGTTTGAAGCTCTGCTTTTCACAGAGAAGGTGACCAAGATATATGTGGATGGCGTACTTTTAAATGACAATACTTGCAGCTTCATCCTGAAGGAACTATAAGCCAGTTGATTAACTTTGTGTAAAAATTAATCCATGGCAATAAACCCTGGAAGGAGATATATAGAACTTAAACCAGTGCATATATTTAGAGTGGTGGGACTCTTTCCCCCCTGAATTTTGTGGAGATGCTTTATGTACCATAGACTGAAAGCAGAGAGAGACAGAGGTCTGTCTAACAACTTGAGGTGCTAGGGGCATCCTCAAGCATCTGGCTCATGTCTACCTGAACTCTAAGAAAGCACACTTGTCATCCTGTAGCTGCTCCCTGCAGGCTATGATGTCAGTTTTGGCTCAAGACTTGTGACACCAGTTGATAAGCTTTATTCTCTCCCAAAGCACAAAGCTAACTGTCCTTTTTGATTAGCCCAAGCTCTGTAAAAACCCTGTGCTCAGAAGCCCATGGTTGTGTTGGGTTCTTAAGAGCTTCCTGTGGAGTCCAGGGAGAGAAACAGGGATGCTGGGGGACGCATTCTCCCCTACCCCTCTCTGTGGGTGTTGTACTGCTGGGGAAGAAATAAGGGAACAGCTGGAGTGAGGCAGGGCCCTTGGCAGCAGAGCATGGTGTCAGAACCCAATTTGGCAAAGCAGAAAGTCGTCGGTAGTTACATTGGGAGTGCCAGGCCCTTTCCAGCTGCCAAGAGAGAATGGCTGATGGTGGGTGGGTAGAACAAAGAGACAAAGGGAACCACACAACCCATTTCCAAGGAGTGGGGGGAAATAGGGATGGAGAAGCTGGCCTCAGAGATGTGGCATGCTAATGGCTGCTCTGTGTCAGGGAGGGAGGCAGTGGTCACAATCTGTATAAAGTGAATTACAGGTAAGGTAAAGTTGCCATGCTCAAACTGTGAACCTCACGTTGAGTGATAAAATTCTGATGAAGCCAAGGTGGGCTTTGTTCATGGGTGCACTCTGACTCCACATAGGAGGTTTAGGAACTAGCACAGGGCTCCAGCATCTCTATGACCACACAGTCTTGGCACAAAAAAGCAACCCATTAGAACTGCAATATTCTTGTGTGACTTCTGAGCCCGAAGAGGGTTCCTTGAGTTTCAGAGAAACATGTTGGTAGAACTCCAGGGATCCACCAGGCTTGCCAAAGCAGATTAAGTAGTCCCATTTGCCACATATGATCCCTTGAAAATAATATTCCTAAATAAGAATGAGCAATCTCCTGGTAGGAGGAATGAAATATTATTGTTTAGCATACTGATTCTTTATCTTTAGTTCACTTTAGTGTTTAGCATACTGATTCTTTATCTTTAGTTCACTTTAGTTCAGACCATCCATGTAGAATTGCCAGTAAGTGTCACATTTCTGCAGGCGTCTTCCTCATTGGTTTTTTCTCCAGTACTGCTTGGTAATGGACACTGTTTGAGCCTTTTGCCTTTTTGTTCTACCCACCCACTTGTAGTCTTTTTTTCTTTTTTTAACTTTTTTTATTTAGCAGCCCAATAACAAGCAGTAGGTCCAAAAGAAACCAGCTAAGAAGCCTTGAAATAAATGCTTGTCTCAGTTTTATTTTACTAATCCCACCTCATTTGGCTTGTCCACATCACTGTGATAATATTAAATTATGTAGCTCTTTTCCATATTCTGCCCTGTAATTGTTATCTATTTCTTTGATCTCTCAGTCTAGTCTGTTCTTGAGCAGAAAATAAAAATTCCTTCAGGACGGAGATGCATCTTTCATTATTTGGTATGCTATCAAATGCATAAAGGGTGAACTGTGGACAATACAGTTAGAGAGTTAATACCAAGTGTTTTTATTTCTTCACTCAGCGCCTGAGACAGGACATGTACAATTAGGCTTTAAAACCCTTTTGTGATTTATGAGATGATCTTTATGTGGTTTTGATTGTGACTCTATTGTGAACAAGTTGTTTGACCTCTTTCAACATAGTTTTATTAACATACTTTCCAGATCTAGATTTTTATGATATAACAGTAAAACCAACCCATCCCAAATCACTGTTTTATGTTTTTTTTCTAAAATCTTCTGGAAAAACAACAAAATAAATTTGAATGAGCAGTACTGATGTAATTAAATTTGAAAATAACTCGAAATGACTTTTTGGACTTAAATTATGCTCATCTTTGTAAACAATTCAGGAAGCTCTACTCACGTCTCTTCATATTGGTGGAATTGAATTTGTGCACTTTGCAGAAAGCACTTTATTCTAAATTGAAGACTGTAGTTGGGATCAAATTAGATTGTGTATGTAAAAGTGCCCTGTTAATTGGTCTATAAATATGTGTCATTAGTATGAGTAATGATGAAAGTTGTCAAGGAACAGCCAAAATAAATTTGGTAGTGAGGAACTGGGACCTCCCTAGGTATGGCCGACACTCAGGAAATAACTAGACAACTAGGTGCCCTGAATCTATGCTTCTGAAACTTTAATGTGCAGAGGAATCACCTGGAGAAATTGTTAAGATGCTGCTTCTGCTTCAAAAGCCTGAGTGTCTTAATCTCTAACAAGCTTACAGGTGATGCCAACATGATGATCGACGGAAAACACTTTGAGCAGCAAGGTGCTAAGACTTCACAAAAGCTGCTGATTAGGAAGAAAAAATAAAAAGGAAAGAGAATAAAGCCAAGGATTATGTTCGGTGTAGTATGAAGTACAGCCCATCGATAATGGGCTCATATTACATAACCTTGGTACCTTGCACCCCTAAACACACACACACACACACACACACACACACACACACACACACACACACCCCTAGAAGTACCCGAACAATTCCAAACAAGTTTGAGGTGGGAGGAGGAGGTGGTTGGGATGTAAGAAAATAAGAGTCTAGATCCTTTAAAGGAAGTTTTTGATCACAGTCCCCCTAAAAGCTTTTTGGAAAAAACTGTATTTCCGCTAAAATATTTTAAATTGACATTTAAAATTTTTTAATCATAAATTTAAATAGCACCCAAAGATGTTGTTTATGGCATACTGCAAATATCTATATCTTAAAATAAAGCTATTGTATCACTCTTCAATGGAAATGTAAGATCCATAGTGATTTGAACCCATCATCATCCATTTAAAACATTAAAAGGCTCCTCTCTAATAGAAATTTCATGTTGTCCTTTTTTCTCTTTCAACTTCCTATTTTACTTCTCTATAGACTTTTCTCCTAATTAATAGGCTTTTATGTTGAAAGCCTTTTATTGGCAATCTTATCATGCTTCACATCAAATATGTATCCTATGACCATATATGTAAAACATTTTGTCTGGGATTGGCTTATCATAAACACAACTAACATTTGATTAGAACAGTCTAAATTATAAGTTTTGATAAACAATTATTACATGATTATTAGTTGGCACAGATATCCCAAACAATACACAGAGATGGCATAGAGCAAATTTATTGGGAAGACTCATATCTAAGAGCCAGCAGAAAAGCATACAGGATCTCTCAAGCTCTCATCCATCAATGAGAAGTGTTTAGGCTAGGAACTTATCCAAGGCATTTGAAGGGGCCACGAGCTCTTATTTGACTATGTAACAATAGGGGCTTACCACGGTAGGATGACTTTTTTAGAAAAACAAAGAAGTTGGAGCCTAAGCTGGCATCAACTAGAAGCGTCACTACTGTATTTTTGAACTGGTTCGTTGCTGGGCTGCCCGGTGAATAGACAGGAAAAAATGTGGGAAAGTTGGGTTATTTATTGGAAAAACACTGGTTTGGGGGAAACAGGGTAGTCATATGGAAAAAAGAATAAGGATGGATTTCTGCCTTACACCTCATCAAAAATTAAATTCTGAATGTATCAAAAATTTAAACAGTAAAAAAACAACCCTATAAATGTAAAGTAAACATGACCTGGAGAGTGACAGATGTGATTAGTGAGATAGGCAAGGAAACATACAGCGAATTTGTGTAATTACAAGAAGGCCCACAGATCAGCACTGTCATTGGTGTGTTAATATCCCAACTTGTGAAGTAATAGTAAGAATAATAGTTAACTTTTATTGAGCAGTTACAATGTTCTGGGCAATGTCCTAATCTCTCCATGTATTAATCCATTTAATATTCAGAACAAGCCAGTGTTGAGGCCTCCACTTTTTAGATTAGACAGTCGAGTCACAGAAAACTGAAGTACATGCTAGTTGGGTTTGGAAGCCAAGATTTATTAATTCCTCCAGCCCAGGGACCCACTCACTGCACTCTGCTATGAAGCAATGCTATTTTCTTTATTTTTTTAAATGTTAAATATGCAGATTAATAAGTATTAAATTTTACAAGTTGTATCTATAGTGCCAAGTTTAAACAATCTGTGCATTTACTTTCCTTTAGAAAAGCTTTAGACTTTCTTCTTTAATAGTTCACTGAAAAAACATAGAATAATTTTATCCCTAATATATTTCACAACCTGAAAAGTATAATTTCTACAACTTTGCAGCTTACTTCACAATTTAATCCATGGCATTTTTAAAAATCACAGTGTGTAAAATAGTTTTAGGAACACACTGTTATTATGCTTGAGTTATTTTACAAACATGATTATCAATAGTTTATCATGGGGTGATGGGCAAGCAATTGTCCTTTAATCTTTTGCTTGTGTTGAAGTTGAGAGCAAATGTTGCCACATTATTTCTTTGACAGAGTAAATCTGCAAACCTTGTTAGAAAAGCATGAATACCAAACAGCTCTAGCTTTATAATACTGTCTTGAAACAATTATTGTGTTGTTACAAAAGATACAAAATAATGGATTGTCGAGTGCTTGATAACAAAAATGCTCAGTACTCTCTAGTATTAAATAATCTTTAAGATGAGATCAATTTTTGTTCAAAATTAGGTGAAAACCAGTAAAGCCATTTTATTATGGTGGTGAGTTGTAGAAAGCTTTGTTTTTAAGCCTGTACAATGGAGGAGGGTTTTTTTGTTCTTGCTTTTGTTTGATTTTTGAGTTTTTATTTTAATTCCAGTTGGTTAACATATGGTGTTATATTAGTTTCAGGAGTACAGTGCCGTGATTCAACAAATCCGTACATACCCTGTGCTCATCACAAGAGCACTCCTTAAACCCCATCACCAAATTCATCCATCCCCCTACCTACCTCCCCACTGGTAACCATCAGTTTGTTCTCTATTGTGAAGAGTCTGTTTCTTGGTTTGCTTCTCCCTCTCCCCACCCTTCATTCATTTGTTTTTATTTTTTTCTTAAATTCCACATTGAGTGAAATCATATGATGTTTTTCTTTCTCTGACTGACTTATTTCACTTAGCATAATGAAAGCTCCATCCATGTCATTTTGTAATTGACAAGATTTCATTCTTTTTGTGGTTGAATAATATTCTGATATATATTTGTATATATTTTCCATTCATCAATCAATAGAGACATGGACTGCTTGTAAGTAATGCTGCTATAAACAAAGGGGTACATGTAGCCTTTGGATTAGCGTTTCTGTATATGAGGGGTTATACCTAATTGTGCAATTGCTGGGCCATAGTACAGTTCTATCTTTAACTTTTTGAGGACCTGCCATACTGTTTTCCAGCGTGGCCGCACCAGTTTGCATTCCCACCAACAGTGCAAGAGGGTACCCCTTTCACAGCCTCCTCGCCAACACCTGTTGTTTCCTGTGTTGTTGATTTTAGCCACAGTGGAGTTTTATTTATTCTAGTCCGAAAGAGAGTATAAATAGTGCATACACTTACACTGTGTATGAAGTCCTGTCCTCAGCAGACTACCTGGGAGGTCTTATTAATATAGCTTTTCTCTCAAACTCTTTGTTATTTGGAAATTATTTGGGCTTGATCGGAGAAGTTAAAGAGTTCTGTGTACTACTCAGGGGGAGAATATCTTCCTGGCAGCTTGTAGAATACCTTATCAGCAGGGTTGATATTATTTAAAACAGAATTTGATAACCTACTGGTGGGAGCTAGCTCTGATTGGTGGTCAGGTTTCCTACATAAGAAAGCAAAGGAAAGAAAATAGTAACTTTGTTGGGGGAAGAGAGCGTCCAAACTGGCTGGAACAGTCAACCTGGGCCTTCAGGAGCAACAGAGCTGTCTAATGGATATTTGTTGGCTCTGTAGTTTAAATTCTCCTTTCAGTAAATTCTGTGTAGCTTACTCAGGCTTTGTGGAGTGATTTTCTCTTTTAGAGGAACCCATGTTGTGCTGAGCCCTGCTTATGGTTTGCACATAGTGAAAAAGCGGTTGTTTGGGGGAGCAGCTGATATGTAGGTTACATGTGAATAAACTTCAAGGGAAAATGTCATGGCTGGGGGTGAGCAGTGGTTAGCTAACCTCTTGTGTTAATGTGCCGGAGGCCCTTCTGGGAACAAATTGTTTTCCTTTCCAGAAAGAAGGCGCTCTGAGTCCCAAGCCTACCCTGTTGCCGTGGCAGCTGGGAGCAATTCACACAGACACTCTCACTCTTCCACCACCCCTGGTTTTGGCAGGAAAAATGAGAAGTCATTTGAATTTTGGAACTAGAAGGGACACGGAGATAATTATGTCCAATCCCCTAAGTTAGGGAACAGACGCGTAGAGAAGCTAAAGACATGCCTAATGTTATGGCTCATGCTAGCAGAGGATGGTGAGAATCCAGGCTTCTGAAGTTTCCACCTAGTGTTCTTTCCACAACACCAGGAACTCTGCAGAAATCTGGAGAAGAAGGAGGAAACATCATACCGGCAAATATAGCTAAGACATCAGCAAAATGATGAAACTGATATATGGCTGTTTTCCTCTTGTGATAGATTTATTTTTCATCTGACAAAATACACAAGATAGAAAAAAAAAACATGAAGAGCCAAAAAACATGTAGGTAGCAGGTGCTCAGTTTTGTGTATTGAGTTGTGTGTTCATCTTTTCTCATAGGTGAGAAATGGTTCCACCACCTGGAGTGGGTGGAGAAAGAAAATTCTTGGTGGTGGAAGTTTCAATCATAGCCCACCAGCTTAGCCATACAACACATGAAGAGATCATGATTATGAAGGGCCACACAGAGAGCCAGATGTGCAACAGCCTACAAAGAATATGCATTTTCTTCAGATGTCACAAAGCTTTGTCTTCATTCCTGAGTAATTGCTGTAATAGCACCGCTCAGTTCAACCAACAGTATCCACGATGGAGTAAAAGGAAACCTCAAGACGGTATTAGTATTCTAATACCACTAATTCACAAACATCCTGAACATTCTCTTTTTGCAAAGCTTTTGAGGTCACAGAAAATAATAGGACAATCTCTTTATTGATAAATTCATAATCTATGCATTTTGAATTTTTGAAAAATGCTCTGAAGGTTGCTATCTTGGGCGCCCGGGTGGCTCAGTCATTAAGCATCTGCCTTCGGCTCAGGTCATGATCCTGGAGTCCTGAGATCAAGCCCTGCATCGGGCTCCCTGCTCAGCGGAAAGCCTGCTTCTCCTTCTCTCACTCCCTCTGCTTGTGTTCCCTCTCTAGCTGTCTCAAATAAATAAATAAAATATTTTTTTTTAAATGTAAAATAAAGGTTGCTATCTCTATGCTGCTGTTCATCTTGGTGTTTAGGTGCTAAGATCCACTAAGCTAAAAGAAAGCTAAAAAAGATACTTTGTCTCTCCCAAACCAACAGCCTATAGTCTGAAGTAATGATTTCATTGGGGAGGGTGAGAAGGTTCATTGGATGGATTTACAGTGGCTTCCAGACAAATGCTACAAATATCAGAGGCAGGTTTGGGTGGGCCTCATTGTTGGATCGCAAAAGGAGTATCTAGATATATTTTCAAGTAGAGGCCTTAGAATCTCTCACTCTCTCACCAAAGAGTTTCTCTTTAGGTTCTCACCAGTATTTATGACAACAGGCCTTCTGATACGGCATATTGCAGAGTCAGTAATACCAAACTGATACCTTAACCACTGTGGAATTGTCTCTCTAGATACATGATATCTCACGGAGAAATAATTTTCACATATATTAAATAGCATTGTGGCTTTCTGCATTAAGCATACTTACACTCTACGGGAAATACCTCTTCAGGAGTTATATGTGTATGTCTTCTTATAGCCAATAACCAAGGTAGATTATTTTAGTGATTTAGATCATATGGTAAAGCTCCTGTTTCATTCAAAAGATATCTACAAGGAAAAAAAAAGATATCTACAAGTGACATATACATATAATGAAATATGTATTAGTTAAGGATCTCCAGAGAAACAACCAATAGAAGATATAGATAGATGATAGATAGATAGATAGATAGATAGATAATTATTTATTTTTAAAATAAATAATTAGTAAGGGCAATCTGCTTTACTCAGTGTGGTTGCTTGAATGTTAATCTCATCTAGAAACAACCTCACAGATTCACCCAGAATAATGTTTGACCAAATGTCTGGACACCCTGTGGTCCAATAAAGTTGACAAATGAAATGAACCATCACTATTACTATTAATAGTAATAGTGATACTATTAATAGTAATAGTGATGGTTCATTCACTAATACTATTCAGCCTTACAGAGGAAGAAAATTCTGACACATGATATAACGGGGATGAACCTCAAGGACATTATGCTAAGTGAAGTAAGCCAGTCACAAATGGACAAATACTGTATGATTGCACTTATATAAGGTACCTAGAGTAGTCAAATTCATAGAGAAAGAAAGTAGAACGACGGTTGCCAGGGACTGGAGAGAGGAAGAAATGGGGAGTTACTATGGAATGGGTACAGAGTTTCAGTTTTGCAAGATGAAAAATTTCTGGAGATGGATAGTCATGATGGTTGCACAACATAATGAATGTTTTTAATACCACTGAACTGTACACTTAAAATGGTTAAGATGATAAATTTTATCTTAAGTGTGTTTTACCACAATTAAAAAGAAAAAGAGAAGGAGGATTCTGGGAAGATGATGGATTAGCAAGTGCTAAGAATTTGCCTCCCCACCTAAACAATTGCACTGGCAGCAGCCTCTGTCTGATACAACACTTTTGGAACTCCAGAGTCTATTGTAGGCTTGCAATTCCAGAAGTCTTGGACGTAAATTATGGTAACAGAGATTGTGAGCTCCAGTAACAGTGACCATCAATTCTGTGTAATTCCATTTTCCCTTTTGCTCCTTTAGTCCAGGGGACTATAATCTTGTGGTACCTTACCTTCTCCATTTTGCATCTTGTACGTATTCAACATCTGTCTAACCAATTTCCCTACTTTAGATACCTACAGGGTTTTGTTTTCTTCTTTAGAAACTGATAATACTTTTCTTTAATTAGATTATGTCAATTTATGTCCTATGTCCCTCCTAGGCCAAAAAATATATATCATGTTAACTGAATGACTTTTAGACCACTAGGACGCACATCCCCAATGCAGTTTCCTCTAAGTCACATGGGGTACATGGGAAAATGGATACCTGAATAAAGTCAGGATTCTATTAATAAGGAAGAAAGAGGGATGAGGTGTTTGTCTAGGCAACCAAAGTTGTTTAAGTTTACCCAGATAGCAAGAGAAGAAGCCAAGATACATGTCCAAGCCATAGGACTCAGGACACTCCCATCACTGTACAGTATAGTATAAGGTAGAGTGTATAGGTCTGGTACTAGGACACAGGTCTGTTCAGCGCCAGTTTGCCTGTGTCTGTCTAGAAAGAAGCTTGGATCCCTAGATCTGGGAATATAGGCCCTAGTTGCTGGGGTCACCAGAGCTTACAAGCTGGCAGTTCTCAAGGAGTATGGGCTGCAAACAACCAATTCTACTTCTTTTTCCAATTTCCTTTTCCCTTGTGGCGATATAATGTGAGTCCTATGTGTGTGCTCATGCATCTGCAGTCCACAGCTCTGATTATTATCGGCTCATGCAGAAGTTCGCAGACCTTCCATTAGAAATGACAGTTTCACCATTGCCATTACTGAGGTCGTGCTAAACAAAAGATATATTGCTTTATAATGCTCAGATTTTTTTATTTTGTTGCATCGCATTGTATTGATCAAGTTGAGTCAGCCACAGTCACATTGACTTTTTTTAGTGTTACTGCTAACTTATTGGAAAGAGTAAATTAAATAGCGTTTGGCCATTAACACAATCTGTCAGTTTTTGTCAATATTGGACAGACTTGGGCATCTTCTGTTGCATTTTAAGACATTCTAAACCAAGGACAGGGTCCAGAATTATTCTTAGTGGTGAATTCTGGGTTTCAAAGGCTACCCACATAGGAGGATCTCCCACATACCCCTCAAATAAATTTCTTCCTTAGATTTCCCTCCCTCCCTCCCTCCCTCCCTTCCTTCCTTCCCACTGGAATTCCTAAATGGTTGTGTGAGATTTAAGCAGTTTGTCACTTACTTTGTACTTATTTCTTGAAGAGTATCTCATTTTGTAAGTATTGCAAAACTGCTAAAGTCATTCTTTTGCGATGGAGTAGGAAAAGAGATGGGGGTGTGGAAAGCAAATCCCATTGTCAGGGACTTAGAATAACTGTGGTTTAACTTAATATGACTCCCTGAGGTAGAACAACTCACTTTTCTGCTCATCTACAGAAGAATGTTCTAATTGGGGATCTTATCCTCAGCACATGCATGAGAATGTTCTACATAGATGTTCTAATTTTGACCTACAGTGTTGTAGGGGTTATAAAGAGTGTAATAAGGGGCAATTCCACGGAAGCCCAGTTTGTATCGGCTAGAAATAAACATGGCAGTACATTTGTGTATGGGGAAGAAGCAAGGGATTTGGAGTGTCAGAGGGACATACATAGTCTGGGTTGGGATATTTGGGACCATTAAGAATTGTTAGGATTACTGGGGTGCTTCAGGCCCTGATCAGCTACAACAGCTTCTTAGGGCCTGGAAACTTCCTTAGAGTATGGATCTCATCCTCCGCACATGCATGAGTGTTTTACAGGAGATTTCATCTAAGCAGAAGCCATTTGCCTGTAACCCAGCTTTTAAGGTCCAGAGCACCTGGAAAGGTGTGCAGTTATTTAACAACCCTGTTAATAATCATGGTCAACCGCACATCTGGAGGCCAGAGCATGGTGCAAAATATTTCTTCCATTTCTTTGGGGTTCATTACAAACCAAACTGTATTAGCCCTAGAAAGATACCTGAAAATCTCTTTCTCTAGTCTCCCTGTTTTGCTCTTCCTTTGTCTTAGGGAAACTACTTCCATCCTGCAGGTTGCCCCCAACAGGTAGGTCCAGGTAGGTTTCACGTGGGGATGGTGACAGTAGAATTGTACAGTCCTTCCATTAGTGTTTTCTTAGGACTTCAGACTCCGTAGAGAAGCACATTTATAAGACAAAGTATTCTATTGCTACCCTTAATCACTTCTCATGAATAGTTTTGATGCTCATTATGATAAAAAAAAA